>APFE030188699.1:111217-131003 GCA_000404065.3 Pinus taeda
GCCTGGGTGCCTGAAACAATTCTCCTTGATCAATTTGTTGTATATTGGTACATCTTTTATGGCCTATAGAAGTGGTATTTTCACACACAACTTCTTAAGTTCTCCCAGAAGTTCAGTCTCCTCTGGGTTTGGTTGCGTGGTTACTATTAGTCGCTCAGGAAAAGGTGGAATGGCTTTGGGTTCACTTTTCTATTTTTCTTCCTCATTCTCCAGGGGGGGAGGTTGGTGATCTGGAAGGACCTTCCCAAATTACAAGTTGATCTCCTGGATCTCCACAACATAGGTAGGGCATGTTGTCTCCCCAGTGTATACCTGTTGGGCATGTCTATTATTGGGGTTCGGGTTCAGTTGAGCAGGCATCTCGGGTTGTCTTGGAGGAGCAGGAGGTAATGGTTGCGGTTGAGCAGGTGGTGGAGGCAGAATGGCGGGAAGAGAGTTGTATTGGGGCCTCCACCTTGGCTAGGGTGCATTCCACTGAGGTTGTGGCTAGACATGTGAGTGAAACGAATGAGAAGTAGGTTGAGTATGGTATTGAGATGGATAAGACCACGGAGGAGGTGCGTACCATGAAGGATGAGCAGGGGGGCCCCAAGAAGTTATATGAGTGGATTGGTTGGGGCTATAATAAGCTTGGTATGTCCCTTGCATCCCCTGCTGGTAAGGTTGGGCCCATGCAGCCTCCTTGGGTTGAGGAAGTAGAGCGGTTCAGTGGCTGCCTTAGTCCCCTAGTGCATGGCTTTAAATCTTGGTAAGGTTGGGCATTGGTTTGTGGGGTGGTCTTCCTCACAAATGAAACATACCTCTACTGATTGTAATAGACACTCGTTCTTAGGATGCTTCCTTGTACATCTGGGACAAAAAATGGCGAAATCCCTCTCAGCTTCCTCTTTCTTCTGTCAGATTCGGAAAGTATCCAGTTGCATGGAAATGGTCTGTCTCATCTCACTTTTGAGCTCTTCCATCTGATTAGCAAACTCATGCTTGGAGAAGGTGGCACTAGCTAAAAGTGGATTCCCCCTACCTCTTTTCTGGGCTGCCCTAGAATGGTTTCTAAACACAGCCTTTATGTCCTCATAAGGTAGTTGGTATATGTCTCCTCGAGCTAGCAAATGGAGGGTATCTAGAAGGTCTTCAGGGACTCCTCGGAGCAGAACTAGCTTCAGAGATTCAAGGTCAAGTGTGCACCTAGCCCATTTATAACTAAGTTGGAACCTTTCCTCATAGTCTTCTAAAGACTCATCACTTCCCATGGTCATCCGAAAGATCTCTCCCTTTGTTTCCTTTGACCTACAGTAGTCCCGATATTTGTTGTTAAAGGCTTGCTGCATCTGAGCCCAAGTTGTGATATTGTTTCCAGGTAACCCCATGAACCAGCGTAATGCTGCATCCTTGACGGTAGAAGGAAAGAGTTTTAACTTTTTCTCGTCCTCAGCATAGTCATAAGTTCGACAAAGGACAACAAACTCAAACAGGAAGGTATCAGGGTCTTCAGTGGTCAATCCATGGAAGAGAGGTAAGGCTGAGGGACTTATGTTTTTCATTTTCATGTCCCCATTGGTCTCTCGGATGGGAAAGGCACTTTCTATTCTCCCCTCATCTCCTGTACCATTTCTGTGTTTAGCCATGGTCTCAAGAGGGATGTTCTCTTGCTCTTCTTCTATTATAGGATCTTTGTATATCTCTGGAGGTTCACCTATAGGTTCTTCTGGATCACTTCCACCAAAGAAGAGAGAAGGGTGACTCTGTGATGTGGTGGGGATGTTGGGTAAGAATTTTCCAGTATTGTCTCTGTTAAAGATTTTTGGTTGCTTTTGTCTTTTTTCTTCTTGTACCTGCAAAGCTGAAATAGATTGAATTTCAACTAACCAAAACCTATCTTGCTGAAATGAAAATGCGGAAGTCAAATGAAAGCAGGAAAGGACTAATCTATTTTGCTGAAATGAAATTGCAGGAATGAAATGCTAGGCTACGCTTGCAGAATTGAAATTGCGGAATTGAAATGCTAATCTACGCTTGTAGAATTGAAATGCTAGTCTAGGAAAGCAGAAAATGTCTAGTCTACTTTTGCGGAAATGAAATTGCAAAATGGAAATGAAATAAACTACTTAGCATAAGGTTGTAGTAGAAAAATAGAAGGAAATCACAAATCACAAATACTCTGACGCTTCCCCGGAAACGGCGCCAAAAATATGGGGGGCTCCAGTATTTCAACAATAATGCTGCAACTCCTGGGACTCCCTTCTTTACTTTTATCAACCCGATAGTTCGTAACAAACTTGGAAGCGACGGTGCTGTATGCACAAGTACTAGCTCTTGCCACAGTTGTCACTTGGTCAGCTGGCACAAGTCCGCTAGGAGCTTAAGCCAACTTCCATGAGCTCTGAGAAGAATCTTTTTAACTGATGGATGGAAGCTAACTCAAAGGAAGCTAATCTACTTGCGGAAAGAAACTGAAAAGCTGAAAGGAAATGCAAACCCTAGCAAACCCTAATTTTACCAACTAGCCCTATTGATGCAAGAAAGAGGATGCAAGCTATTGAAAGAGATGCCATTGACTTCTAGGAAGGTAAAATGCATGTGTCTAAGCTACCTCTATAGTAAAATCTGAAGAAAACATCTTTTGCATTTTGAATAAGTTGTCAGAATTATCATGCATGTGCTTTAACTGTTTTTTATTGTGTAGAGATGGATTGGCGAAAGGAAATGCTTCCAGGAGGTTGGGAAGGTTAGAAGAGAGACTAAGGGGTCCCTAGCACCCTTCCAGAGAGTTTCACAGTGTTCGGATATCAAGAAACCACTTTCGTGAGCTTCTACAGGAAGTCTACAGGGGTTCTACAGGATGTTCTGTAATTTCTACAGGATGTTCAGAAAGGGGACTTTTGAGGGTTGATGGAGGAAGAAAGGTGAATAAGTGGGTATCAAGGTGAGATAAGGGTGTGAGGAGGTCTAAGACTTGGTGGATGGAGCTAAGGAGTGGTGAGGATGGTTGGATTTGTTCAAGGAGGGGTAGAGCAATGTTGCACAAAAATATGGAAATTAGGGCAAAGTGAGTGAATGTGGCAAATGTAAGGCAAGAATCTGAGTTAGAGGATGGAGTAGGTGGGATTGATGGAGTACAGGTAGATAGAGAAGTCTTACAGGTGCTCTTCAAGTTATTTCTCAAACTGAACAAACAAAGACTCAGAAAATCAAGGACCTAGTTACTTTAACCTAATCTGACCTAGATAACAGCAAAGAAAATGAACAAAAGTTTATTTTCAACGAAATCACGTGAAAGAACTATGAAACTAAGAAATCATGAACCTGAGCATGTAACCACAACTGGTATCAACTTCTGCAAATGAAAATCTAACACTAATAATTGCATGATGAAGCAAAGACAATGTTTTTGGTGGCAGCAAGGTCACCTTGGTCCCATCTCATAGTCCCACTGAGGCAGAGGTGAGATCAGAGGTGCTTGATAGCCTTTTTCCAAAGATATTCTCTATGATTAACCTCTCAAATCAATCTGAACATGAAAAGTCTTTTTAAACCTCAACAATGATCTAGGTAACCAAGCAAGATTTCAATCTACTTAACAGAAATTATTTTGCAAAAACATTAAAAACAAATAATAGTACACAAAGGAAGCCTTGGCACTTGGGTTGGTCCCAACCCCAAGAACTACAGGCTCCTAAGAAAATCTCAGAACTGATGCCAAATAAATTTTCTTTCCATTATTCAAAAATAACCATGTCACAAAGAAAGTTGTACAGTAGCAGCTACAAAATGAACTGAATAAAATAACAGTACTATAGTGCAAAATACAACTGTTCAAAAAATAACCTACGAAGGCTAGAAGCCATCCTATTTATGCACTACGAGGGTCTCCAACAACCCTCCTTAACTCAAGGGGCTCGGCTGCTCAAACTGCCAATGATCAATCACTTTACACAACACTGCTTGGTTGCCCTTGGGAATCCTTTTCGGTGGCATGCTGAACTCCGAGCTGAGGGTGGATATTTCGAGGAAGGGGCCATTTAATGCAGGAGACACCCTTTCTACGAATCATCACCCTTGTTCCTTCATGCTTGGATGTCATCTGGCTCATAATTACTTGGCCTTGGTCTAAAATTTGTCCAAAAATCTGCGATAACCACGTGTTAGCCTTCTTGGTCAAGTGACTGTCCTCATTCTTTCAACTAACATAAATATACTCAAAAACATGCATAAACTATGAGAAATGGTGGATTGACGAAGAAAAATTAGGAAAAATGAGCCTAATAAGTTACCCAATTCCGGGGCTCATCAACTTCGAGCCTTCTAGAGAGCTCAGGAGCATTGTAAAGGGCCTATAAAAGGCAGAAAACTAGATGTAACAAGGGTTCAAATTTTGGAGATTATTCCTCCTCTATTCCTTCAAGCTTCTCATCTACATTATTTATTAATACAAGCTTCTTTTGTTGTTATATGTTCAATGTCCATCTCTCTTCTGTTCTATGCTTGCACTTGAACAATTTGTTCAGGTTTTCTTTGTGTTTAAGGTTAGATAACTATCATCTTATCTCTGATTTAATATGTTAGATTTGCAAGATTCTTTGCAGCTTGTAGCTAGCCATTCATATATGTTCATGTATGCAATCTGCTGGTATAGTCAGTATTCTCCATCTATCCATTAAATATAAAAACTATTGAGCATTAGTGGTCTAAAGCCTTGTGTTGTTAGGGGTGTTCATGCATGTCTTGAGTGAGAATAGAGTTGAAATGGTCATCTAACTTGATCCAAACCATCATCCATTATAGTAGTTCCGAGAAAAATACTGAAGATTATATGTTACCAGACATCTCCGAGATGCAACCTAGGAGAGTTTCCTGGAGTGCTAACACTACCTAGGCAAAATGGGGAACGCACGGGTAGGCCTACCTTGCACTAGTCTCCAATTCAGCTATGGATGGCAAACCAGCAAACGATCTTGCCCCTGGGAAGATTGCAGGGAGTTGTGGTAGATATAGAAGGGGGAAGCGCTAGAACTAACTTTGAAGTAATTGAAACCATGGAGGAAGATACGCCTTATCCTCCGCTACTAGGAATCGACTAGGCCACCAATATGAATAGGGTCATTGACTTGAAGAAGGGGGCCATGACATTTGAAACAAGATCACTTCACATAGTCATCCCGTTGGACCCTACCGAAGGTCCGCGTAATAGTGAACCAGTGCGCAATAAGGAAAGTACCAATCAGGTAGGGGGAAATCTATCACGAGGATCCTTCACCAATGGGAAAGAGGAGAAAGGACATACCAAAGTATCCACGTTACACTGCAACATGATGACGAAATCCCTATACTGTGTGAAGGTCCAGAGTTGTGAACTTCTAGTGTATGATGGGTTAGTAGTGGTAGATGAATTTCTGACCAAATTTGAGGTGATGGTACCTGAGCACCAACGGTTGGATGCGTTGCAGTGGGCGTTGCGCACTACCCCTGCACGATGGTGGGGCACACATGAAGGAACTTTTGAAGATTGGTGCACTTGCAGGCGTATGATGCAGCTTAGATTTGGGAAGTCGGAGGTACGGATTACAGAGAAATACAATGGGTGTGATGACCCGCATATGCATCTTACCTGATGGGTCAAAGCCTATGGAGAAGAACCCCAACCAGAATTGGTGCACTTATTTTACCACACTCTGGGTGTCATTCCCAGAAACTGGTACACAGAATCAGAGCGTCGGCATGACACAGGTGAATGGGACATCTTGCATGAATGACTTTTAGCGACATTCCTTCTTGAAGATAAAATGATGGATACATTGGACGATGTGTTACAACTGGTGAAAGCCACTATTTTTAAAGCTCTAATGCCACTGCAAGATACCATGCAACTCGACTGGTTGTGACAGCTGAGTCTAATCCTCGAATGTTATAATGTTCAGATGGAAGATGATGAGGATGATCTGCGGGACATTGATATTCTGGAATCAAAGGGGATCCGTGAGGTGTGCGGACCCGAGATCGATGATCTAGACATCACTGCACCACTGAAAACCAAACAAGTAAACATCAAAATAGAAGAAGAGCTGAAGTATGCCATATTAGGAGACTATTGGGACGACACCACGGTAGACAAGGCTGTCGAGTTGCTATGGGAATATCAAGATTTGTTCCCCACAAAAATCATAGAGTTAAAAGGGATTCTAGGAGAGCTAGGTGTGATGAAGATAACATTGAAACCAGGCGTGAATTCGGTTAAGCAGCAACCTTACCGGCTAAATCCCAAGTACAAAGCGAAGGTCCGTGCTGAACTAGATAAGATGCTAGTAGCAAGAATCATTGAGCCAGTCGAAGAATCCAATTGGGTAAGTCCTATGGTTGTACAGGACAAGAAATAGAAGGGTGAGATCCGCATCTGTGTGGATCTCAAGAAGCTCAATGACGCCTACGTGAACGATCCGTTTCCCACACCACTTACAGATGAGGTATTGGAAAATGTAGGTGGGCAGGAAGCCTACTCCTTCACGGACGAGTTCTCAGGGTACCACCAGATCAATATAGTGCCAGAAGATAGGAGTAAAACAACGTTCGCTACAAAATGGGGTTGTTTTCAGTATACAGTAATGCCTTTTAGGTTGAAGAACGCACCGACAATATTCTCCCAAATTGTAGTCACGATATTCAAGGAGTTTATACATAAGTTTTTTGAAGTGTACCTTGATGATTGGACCATCTTTAGACTGGTTAGAAAACACGTAGCAAGCTTACGATTAATGCTGGATACTTGTCATTGACACCAAATTGCACTCAATCTTAAGAAATGTACCTTCCTCATCCCATTTGGGAATCTGCTCGGCCATGTGGTGTGTAAGCATGGGTTGGTGGATCTAGCAAAGATCGTTGTCATACTCAATCTGCAAGCACCGCGAAGTGTTAAATAGCTATGCACTCCACTAGGACACACGGGTTATTATCGTAAGTTCATTAAAGGCTATGCTCAAATTACAGCTTCAATGGAACAATTACTTAAGAAAGGTGCTACGTATTGTTGTAATGAAGATTGTGATAAGAGTTTGGAGACACTTAAACAAAAGATGGCATCCACGCCTATATTACTCTTTCCGAAACGGGACGTGGAGTTTCACATGCATGTTGATGCGTCATGTATCGCGCTGGGCACAGTCCTCACTCAAGAAGGCATAGAGGGAATCAAACATCTGATTACATTCACAAGTCGCTGATTATCAAAATCCAAGAAGAATTATTCTACTACTGAGTGAGAAGGATTGGCCATGGTGTATGTGCTTCAAAAGTTCCGCCACTATCTGCTCGGTGGCCACTTTAAGATGTATATTGATCATTTACCTAGTGAATAAGCCTGTGTTGGGGGGGCGTATCTTTAGATGGCTACTATTATTCTAGGAATACAACTTCAAGGTTGTTGTCAAGCCGGGACACTTGAACTTCAGTCCAGATCACTTGTCTAGAATCGAGACTGGTGAAGACCGCATAAACTTAGAGGAAGGACTCCCGGATGCACAACTCTATGCAGTGCGCATGGCAGATGGACATTTTCAAGATCTAACCCATTTTTTAACCATAGGAACCACGCTGTAGGGGTACTCTATTCAATAGAAGAAGGAATATGTGACACGAGTAGCAGACTTTACCGTGATTGCCGGGCATCTCTACAAAATGGGTAGCGACGAAATCTTATGGTGATATGTGCCTGGATTTGAACTCGGGCAGGTCCTGGCCGAAGCACATGGAGGGGTGGCCGGCGGACATTTTGCAGGAAGCACGATTGCTCAAAAGATTCTTTGTGCAAGCCTATGGTGGCCAACTCTCCACTAGGACTCGAAAGCCTACTCTCGAGCCCATGACGTATGTCAACGGATTGGGAAACCAAAGCGAAGGGATGAAATGCCACTCAAACCATAGATGGTGTTCCAGCCATTCGAAAAGTGGGCCATCGACTTCGTCGGACCTATCGAGCCACGGGGAAGACAGGCACACTTTATCTCATCACCGCGACCGAGTATTTGACTCAATGGGCAGAAGCGTAGCCTGTGAAGGACTACATGGTGGTGATATCTTTGAAATTTTTATTTGAAAACATACTGACCAGGTTTGGTTGTCCCAAAATTCTCATGAGTGATCGGGGTACGCATTTTTTTAATGAGACGATCAGTGCTCTGACCGAAGAATTCTAGATATATCATCAGTAGAGTACACCATAGCACCCACAAGAAAATGGGACTGTTGAAGCATTCAATAAAATTTTGGAGACTGCGTTGACTAAGGTCTGTAATACACAACTAACTGACTAGGACCTGTGCATCCCTGCAGTACTGTGGGCATACTGCACCACGTGTAAGAAGTTGACAGGCCAAACACCATTCTGGTTGGTCTATGGAAAGGAGGTCATTATACCCATGGAATATATTGTGCCTAGTTTGCAGATAGCAGCGATAACTGAGATGGCAGACTGTGGGGTTGTTAAGGAATGGCTCGCACAGCTAGAAGAACTAGAGGAAGAGTGATTCTTGGCTGGATTCCATTAGCAAGTACAGAAACAATGTGAGAAAGCATGGCAAGACCACCATATCAAGGTGCGCACCTTCAAGGAGAATGATCTAGTATTACTATATGATAGTAAGTTTGAGAAATTTCCTGGTAAACTTTGCATGCATTGGTTGGGGCCCTATGTCATCAAAGAAGTTACCGATGGGGGCACGGTTCATCTTGCCAAACTCAACAGGGACCTGTTTCTAGGCCGCGTGAATGGCTGTCGCCTGAAGCTATACATGGGCAAGCCAGCCGCCTGACTAACCACTCGAGGGACAGTCTCACTGCTCCAGCTAGTTGAAAGAGCGCACGAGATGGTAAAGCAGTCTAGGGGAATGTGGCACGAATGCTGGGAGATGCATCAATTTGGCCCACCACCAAGCTCGCAATTGCACGGTAAGCAGTGCGCTGATGCATTGCTAAGAGGCAAAGTGACCAGTCCTGTCATTATTCATCACAAGATGTCTGCATTAAGGCAAACGGGAGAAAACAATGGGAAGTTAAGAGGGAGAGTACGAGCTGGATATGCATGAACTGCCACAAATTTCACATGCAGAGTCTCGAACAAGTGGGAACCACAAAATTTGAAATTTGAAGTGCCTATAAATCACCAAGCGGCACCTACCGGGCAACTGACACTTTTGGGAAGCATAGGTTGCTTATCAATATGGAATGGTTCATTCTCTCAACACAAGAAGTCAACCGAGGGTAGCGATATGGTTGATGGCACAGCAGGACTCTCTATGGCACATGGTGTTGGTGTAGCATCAACAGTAGGGATGCACCGGAAAAGAGTAGAAATGAAGCAGAACTGGTGTGGATTTCGTCCGTCTACCTAGCGGTGGGGTGGCGAACTATACCACAACAGAAAAAGGATGGAAAGACAAAGCCCACTAGTAGTGATATAGTTATTACATCGTCTCTAAGGCACCTTGAGGATCAGCAGACGGTGCGAGACACAGAGATGAAGATCAGAAGAAGTTGTGGTCGTACGAGGATGTCCCGTATGTGGCTCCCCTGCTCGCACAAGTAACCTCAAAGGGGGTGTTCTATGTTAACCAAGCAGAGTAGAATGAGCATTATCAATTGAGGGAAATGGCATAAACAACAAAGCAGGATTTGGAAAAACCAGTGTAGAAGACAGTGCAACAGTAGAAGAATGACGAGCGTCATTCAGAGGAAGGTGAACCTCGAAGCCAAGGCACCGCACCTCGCCGCACCAACGAGTGACTCAGGACGAGTCATAATGATTGTGTTGGGGGATTGTTGGGTAGTGGAGGTCCCACGTAACAGTTTTGGGGCTATGAGTCTAGAAATTAGGATAAAACTATTGTAAGACTCCAAAATATGCGAAGCACGAAATGTAAAAGGTTAAGTCAAAAGGTTGTCCACCCAAGAAATAATATAGAATAATAGGATGTAAGTTGGTCCGCGGACCATAGGAAGGTATAAATAAAGTGAGACTCTATGGGTAAAAGATAGTTTTTGGAAATGTATTCCTGAATGGGTAATGTTCTGGGTTTCTGAGAAGAGTTGAAATGCATCTGTAAGTACGATTTGAGCATACAGGGTATAGGCTCTACAGCTATGTGTGCAAAGGCCTAGTAGAGTCCGCAGCTGTGTGTGGAGACCCCTGCAGCTGAGTGTGCAAGGCAGATCTGGATGTAAAGAGAAGGAATTGTTGAATAAAGCAAAGTTGATTCTAAAATACTATGTTGATCTTGTGTTTTGACTAATGAAGAATAAATACAGATTATTCGCGCTTATGTTTATAATATGAATGATTATGAATGGAAGTTTATTCTGAAATGCATAGATGAAAATCTGAATTAATTGTTTTCTTAAAGACCGCGAAAGAACTGTAACGTAGCTAAACCTTAACTAGATCTACGTGAATATAGATAGCGCGAGGGCCTAGATTGATGCACGATTCCTCTAGACCACATCAAGGCATCCCAAGGGTGCGGAAACCTGGTTCCAGCACCCTCGCCTGCTACCTCGGGTGAGACCTCATTCCGCACTCTGCGGGCTGTTTCCGAAAGGGCCAGCAGCTACGAGATTTGTCTGGCTAACCAATTCTTCTGAACCTGGGTCAAGCCCTTATAAGCCAACAGAGGCACTAATACAACTCTCTTCCCGCTCTTCTTCCTCCACCACCTTCCCAACCACAATCGTTACCTTTTGCTCCACCAAGGCAACCCTAAATGCCTGCCTAGCCAAATCTGAACCCGAACAACAAACAGGCTCAGCAAGTGTATAGTGAGGAACCATCATGCCCAACTTATGCTGTGGAGATTCAATAAATTAACTTTCAATCCATGAAAGTTCTCCCAGATAGCTAGCCTCCACCTAGGGAGGTTGAGGAAGATAAAGAGGAAAGCGAACCTAAATCAAATCCACCCTTTCCTGAGAGACTACCCATGACCATCCAGCCTACCCCAGAAGGGACTGAACTCCTAGGATAATTAAGACATTTATGTGTGAAGATACCACTTCTCCAAGCCATAAAAGATCTGTGTATCTACAATAGGTTGATCAAAGAGAAGTGCTTTAGGCATCCAGGAAGGCGCAAGAGAGATGCCCCAACCATCAATGTCATAGGACAATTGTCCGATCTAATATTGGGGCAAATAATCTGTCCAAAATATCTGGACCCTAGAAGCCCAGTAGTTGATGTCCACATCAATGGCACAATGGTCCCACATACCTTGATTGATCTGGGAGCTGCCACTAATGTGATGACAAAGGACACAATGCTCAAACTTAACCTCCAAGGCTCCTTGAGGGAGACCACGACAGTGCCACAACTAGCAGACTACTCCACAGTGACCCCTATCGGGATTTTGGAAGATGTGATGGTCTCCATTGGTTCTTGGGAGTACCCTGCTGATTTCTTAGTTCTCCAGCCAAAGGAAAAGCTCACTAGGTATCCTCTCATTCTGGGAAGACCCTAGTTGGCTACAACCGATGCCTACATCAGTTGCCAAGCTGGGAACATGACCATCAAGAATGGGCATATGTCCAAGTAGTTAATATTATATCCTCCTGCCCAACCCTTGCTAGAACATGATCTACCTCTTTGGTTGGAGGAGGATGATGAGGATGAAGTTTATTTGACACCACTTTGTACATTACAAATCACCATGGGGGGAAAACCGCAAGATGAGAATGATATGATTAAAAATTTGATTCAGAATCCATCTCCCAATGTATCACCATTGGAAGACATAGTAAGAGAAACCCAAAACAACCCCTCAACTGATCTCTGTGTGGCTGACCCCACTTCTCTTCGTGTTAAAAATATAGAGTTCAGCTTAGAAAGAACATTGAAAATCAATCCATCCCTATCTACTTCCCAGGAGAAGGAGCTATGCAGCGTACTGAGAAAACATCTAGATGCCTTCGCCTGGAGTTATAATGAGATGAAGGGAGTTCACCCTTCAGTATGTACTCATCATATATATATCAAAGAAGATTGCAAGCCATTCAGGCAGCCTCGAAGGAGGATGAACCCAACATTTAAAGATATTGTTAAGGAAGAACTGCAGAAATTGCTTGATGCAAGATTCATCTATCCCATCTTTGACAGTGAATGGGTCTCTCCTTTGGTGCCAGTGCCAAAGAAAAATGGTAAGTAGAGAATTTGTGTCAACTATCGGGGATTGAACAAAGCCACTAAAAAGTACCATTTTCCTTTACCTTTCATAGATCAAGTGTTAGACAGTCTGGCAAGGAAAACGTTTTTCTCCTTCCTAGATGGGTTTGGTGGGTACAATCAGATTCAAATTAGCCTGGGAGACCAAGATAAGACCACTTTCAATTGTCCCTGGAGTACCTTTGCATACCGAGTCCTTCCTTTTGGTTTGTGCAACACTCCAGCCACTTTCCAAAGAGCGGTATTGAGTATACTTTCTCAACTGGTTCATGATGCAGTAGAAATATACATGGATGATTTTACTCCTTATGGCTCTAACTTTCAAGAAGCTTTATCTAACCTAGGAAAATTTATAGACAAGTGTATTGAGATGAACCTATTCCTCAGTTCAAAAAAATGTGAATTTTTTATGACTGAAGGGACCATGCTAGGTCATGTAATATCTCAACAAGGACTGCAGGTGGACCCCAACAAAATTGCCATCATCCAAAGGGTCCCACCTCCTCAAAAGGTGAGAGATGTTAGAAGCTTCCTAGGCTTAGCTAGATATTACAGGAGATTTATTAAGACTTCAGCAAGTTAGCCTCTCTTTTGTTTTTCCTCCTAGGCAAAGTTGTTGAGTTCATATTGTCGGAAAACTGTCAAGAAGCCCTAGATACTTTGAAGAGCAAGCTAGTGACTGCCCCAATTCTCAGAGGCCCAAACTGGGCCCTACCCTTTCACATTCACACAGATGCCTCGAACAAAGCAATAGGAGCAGCCTTAGGAAAAATTGATAAAAAGTTACCTTATGCCATATACTTTATAAGAAAAAACTTATCAAAGGCAAAGTTAAACTATACAGTGACCGATAAGGAACTCCTAGCTATCGTGCATTCCTTAAACAAATTCGGACATTATATCACAGGCTATCAAACCATTGTGCACACTGATCATGTTACAATTAGATATTTAACGAACAAACCAGATGTAAATGCTCGCATTATTAGATGGTTTCTTTTACTGCAGTGGTTTGATCTGACCATTATTGATAAGCCTGGTAAAGAGAATGTTGTTGCTGACATTTTGTCTAGAGTAAATTTGCCTGCAGGTGAAGAAGGAATGGTGGATTGTTATAGCTCCAAATATCACTCTTGATGTTTGTGATGCTGCATTTATGGCCTAGGGCAACCCCTCCTTCCATACTTGGTCCAAATACTTAAAAAACAGTGTTTTACTCCCTACACGCGACATTGCCCTGAGCTAAATGTGTGTGTACGCGGGTCTGTGTATACCCAACTTGCGTATATGTCTTAAAACACTTAAAAAAATTAAATCTCCTTAATCTCAGGCATAGATCATGGGTTTTACCTATTGATTACCTGTTAGTGTCCATGTCCCAACTGTTCCCAATGAATTCCCAACTAAAAAACTACTTTGGGAGAAGTATAAAAAGGCTTCAATGGGAAGGCCTAAAGGGGGAGAGAATAGAGAGAAGTTACTCTGCTGAGATTTTCCCCGACCTTGTCTAAAGATCCCTATGCTTCTAGCACTTCCCCCACTATAGGAATCCCTTGTTTCCTTGAGCTTTGTTGTTGTTTCTCTAGTAGAGACACCCTTGTGAGTCATGGAAGGAGCTCCTTGAAGATTTTGGGATTGGACGGACCTAGAGGACAGTTCCGCTTGGAGCCGATAAATGGACGATTTAGGTGAAATCATTCCTTTTTTTTATTTAGTTATCAGCATTAAAGAAACATTTGTCTTGTTCCTGAAATCAATCTCTTTCATGCATATGATGTCATTGTTATGGTTTGTTTATGAATAATTGTTTTAATTGTATAACTAACCATCTTTCAATATGTTATGAAGTTGATTTCTATATGATACTTGGTCCATACATTTCTATGCTTGTTTGCATTGATTGTTTTGTAGGTTAAAGAATCGAAAAGAACTCCAAGAGGGTTTGAACCCTGGCTGGATCTACCCAAACCAAGGACCCCCAAGTGCACCTCTCTTCATATAGTTTGCTTATTTTAGTATCATGGATGTGTGGAATGCTTGTTTTATATTGTAGATAACCCCCGCTCTGCTAGGGTATTGACTCAAGACCCTAGGGGACTTTGTCCCTTAACAAAATTGGTGACTCCACTGGGGACAACATTATTGTTGTTCCTAGTTTGGGTTAATTCAAGCCAATCAGGGCTCAGCTGTTTATTTGCTTGATGTGACTGAGTAGTCTATTCCTGTAGGAACTCAAACTGTAAGTTTGAGTAGTTTCTTCAGACCTCTTTTTTGTTTTTTCTTGTGATCTATTACATACGCAGTTTGGTCAGGTTATAATAGCATATGTACACAAGTTTCACCATAAGAACCCGCGTATACATAGGTTTCTGTAGACTAAATAGTGTATACACTCAACTGTGTATTGACATAGTCACGTATACCCTAAATTTTCAATATTTTTCAAATCTTTTTGTTTCTGGGATCTGCCTGTTGGTCTGAGTCTTTCTTGAGCAGTTACCTTTTGTTGTCAGTCTTTATTTTTACAGCAAGTTCATGGTTTTGAATTATCTCTGATTATGGAAAGTGTTGGTCTTGTTTTGTTTTGTTGCAAGCGTCATCATTTGTGTTTGAGCACACGAGATTTCTTTCTGGGAATCTTGGTTGTTCTGGTCTTCCAGGGTAGAAAGATTGGCCTCAATCTTTGTGGCAAACCTTATTTTTGTGATCTTCTTTCTTGTGTGTCAAAACTACATCTTTTGGCCATTTGCTTTTCTTACTTTTCGAAAGTTGTTGATTGACACTTTTTGAAATTTGTCTTTCTTGATCTTTTGGTCTTTGTTGCCAAGCTCTTTTTGTTGCTTTTTTGTCATTCATGGCATCTTGGGATGCCTATTTTGTTAAGTTTTCACCCATTTTGAGTTGATAACTTGCAAAGTGTCTTGTTGCCTATTTTTCAGTCTCAAATTTTTCAATAGTATTTAGAGCACTTTTGGAAAGTTTTTGTTTTTGTTGCTTTTGAGAAAAAGAAAACTCTTTGAAAAACTCGGTTTCTCTTTCTTTGGCCTTGCTTTGATTTGTTTTCTTTTTGTGAATGAGAGCTCTTGTTGTTTGTCTTAAGATTTGCTTTTAGTGTTTGGATGAAAATTAGAATTTGTAACTTATATTCTATCTAAACATCTAAAGTGGCTAATTAGAAGCGATAAACAATTTTCTTTCATTCTTTGTTTTAAAGTAGTCTTAAGTTTCTTGCATCTTAATTACACCTTGCATTAGGATAGTTTGCATGGTTAAAGCATTAGTAATATTTTTCTGAGTGTGAAGTGTGTTGCAAGAAAAGAAAAAAAAATGCATTTTGTTTTTTAGGAGTTTCGTAGAACCCACATAATTCTCTTTTCATCAAAGGAAAAATGATTGCATTCATGTAGTTACTTTTTCATTGATTCTGATTGAGTCATACACACATCATCAGTTTCAGTTCCGTTTATCTGATCTTACCTCACATCATCAGTTTCACTTCCCCCCAACAAGTTTTAGGATATTTAGGGCCTTGGATTAGGTGAGTGGATAGAAAACTCTCCAAGGCCACTTTAAACTGTCAAACATAGAAGTCTGATTAACGAGTGCAAATCCAATAACATTAGGAACACTAGGAAAACTCTGGATCTGGGAGTTAAGAACGAGGGTTTTTGAGGATAAGGAAGAGAGATAGCCCCTCTCCTACATTCCAATCTTACCTCAAGACTGTTCCGCCTGGCTTTTGACACAAGTTGGTAACCTTAGTTGCTTATCCTAGGTATCTACATAGGTGGTTATAGAGGGGAATCCTGTGGCACCTGAGGTCGACATTGTATCACTCTTAGTAGTACTTCTAGAGGGCACCCTTACAAAGCTTGGGGGCTTGCACCGACACAAGCTTCACTTTCTTATGTTTTGGTGTCCTATCCTCATCACCCAGAGTGGAAATACTTGAAAGTTGTTTGATTGGCTGACTTCTTTTAGGGACTTTATAGTTAAGTGCTCTTTGCTTCTTATATATAGTTGGCTTTAAGTATTTTTTCTAGTCACTTTTTGGACTTTGTATTCAGAGTGACTGGCTTACCACTCCACCGATATTAAAAGGCTTTTGGTCGTTCTTTTGAACGTATCGAAGTTGCCTCCTCAAGGGCAAAGGTTTTGATTATGTATCTATCTTCCTTGAAAAGTCAGTTGTACATTCCCAGAAGGGTAGGGTCTACAGATAAGTTTGATATGGCCAATATTCCCATGGAAACCAACCAAGGTACCCTCCCAAAAGGGGATCATTGTGCTTTTCCTTTATTTGGAAACGTTGGTACTCCCTTGATGGCCACTTTGAATATTCCTAGATTAAATGTTGGAATACCAGTTTAGCTGTGGTCCACTCCAAATATTCCAGATGTTCTTGAAGCTTCTCAGATGAATGCTTTATTTCAGGGGCATCACATGGATGTTAATTGTTCATATTCTTTCAAAGAGAAATCTAGTATTCCTCGTTCTCCTCCTTCTTGTAATAAGAAATCTAAAAAGAGGAGAAAGAGGAAGATGAAGAAGAAGAATAATTATATCCATTCATCATCAACCTCTGCCAGTCATGTTGAAGATGAGCCTTCAGCCACTGCAAGTCATGTTGGGGGCACAAGTCTAGTCACTACGAATCATGCTAGCAATCCATCATCAACCTCTGCCAGTCATGTTGAAGATGAGCCTTTAGCCACTGCAAGTCATGTTGGGGGCATAAGTCTAGTCACTGCAAGTCATACTAGCAAAGAGTCACTGACCTCTGTAAGTCATGTTCGGGACTCTTCGCAAACCATTGCCAATCATGTTGGTAGAATGGATGTTGATAGGAAACCTGGAGGTAGAGGTTTTAAACCTAAGTTCCCTTGTAAGATATGCAAGGGAGACCATATTACTCATTTGTGCCCTGGTATTCTAGATGTACAAAGGATATGGTCTGAGTCTGAAAGTTCTTCTACTCCTCGATCTGATATGGTTTCTCATCAGTCCCATCAACCATTGGTTGATAATGTGGTTGAGCCAGTGCAATCTATGGCTAATTACAATCCTCTTTTGGAGGGTGAAGTGCCTAACAAAAGAGTTTGTTTTATTTCTAGTACAGAGTCTTTTGGTATAGGGGGCATTCCGGTTGCTTCGAATGTCCCCCCTCCAAGTTCTAGGAGTGTCTCCTTTGATTGGGGTAGTCTTGTCGAGCCTAGTCTTCCTTCTACTACACCTTTCCAAATAAAGGTCAGAGTTAATTCCACAAATTTCTATCGATGTATGGTGGATGAAGGATCCTCTGCAAGTATTATATCCTCCTTGAATTGGAAATATTTGGGTTCCTCAAAGTTGTTGACAGCTCAGAGTCAGTTGTTAGCCTATGAGAGAAGACCTAGTGAATCTATGGGTGTTCTTCCTTAATTGCCTATTACTTTCGGTGGGAAGACTTTCTTAATCGATATGATGGTGGTTGATAGCCCTTTAGAATTTAATATGCTACTTGGGCATGATTATGTCTATGCTATGAATGTTGTGGTGTCTTCATTCTTTCAAGTGATGTGCTTTCCTCATAAAGGAAATATTGTCACTATTAATCAGCTTGCATCTGATAATCACCACCCTAATTCGACTTTACTACAGAATACCCCTTGGTTTGTTCCAAGTGTTCAAGTAGAATCTACCTCGCCACGAGTGAATTATGTGGCATTGAATCCTCAATATTCAATCGCTTTTGAGAAGGATCCTTTGACCTATTATTCTCCTTCTTGGGACTTGGTCTCAGCAATTGACTGAGAGATTCTTCCTATAGGGACATGGGATCCCTTAATTCCCTCTTTTGATCCTTATAGTTCTCATGATTTCTCAGAACTTGATTTGCCTTCACATGAGGAACTCTTTGAAGCCATGAGTTTTGACTACCAAAGGAGTCCTTGGCCGGAGCCCTACAAGGGGTTGTCCAGAAGAACTATTATGCGTAAGCCACAAGGTTGCGTGGTTCCCTGTACCATATTGTATATATAAGGTACACATTTTCAATTTTTATATTCTATAACACAAGATTTTATATGAAGTTTATATGTGGGATGTATTAACTTCTTGTCTAGTGTTCCTATTTATGTTTACAGAACTTGGAAGATTTCTTCTTTGGAAATTTTTTGGTTGATCCGTTCTGACAGGTATTGGTTCTCGAAACTGGCATATAGGTTAGGTTTTTCCACCTTCATTGTGCACTTATCAGTTTCCTTTCCCATTTTGGCCTTAGGATCAACCCCAACAAGTTATGGTGCAGAAAATTCTCATTGCTTAGAAGTATCATGACCTGTGTGGTAGAGCCTACCTTATCATGGGTGCCCTCGATAGTGCCTTGTTGTCACTTGGCACTCATGTTGATTTATTGCCCTTAGGCTCAGGAGTCCTCTTTAGTCCTGTTGAAAATAATACTGAGGGGGGGGTGAATCAGTATTATCTAGTCCTTTTAACAATTCTTCCTTATTTATACTTTGAATTATTTTTGCATATCAGTACCATAAAATAATGAGCATGAACAAGAAAAACAGGTAGTCACATCAAAGAACACCAGATATAAGGTGGAAACCCAATGTGGGTGAAACCCACCTGCTGCAATGTCTCTATCTTCTTTTCAAATTAGAAACTCCTTTTACAATGGTCTTGTACTGGTGCAGTCCTTTGCCAGTACGCAGGCTGCACCCTGCAGAGAGCTACAACTCTCTCTCGTTTTCCAGTCTCTCCTGGAAGGGAGCTACAACCCCCTACTTCTTTTCTTTCAAGGACCACTTTTCATAAATTTTCAAACTGGATCCATAAATATCAAATGATCATCAAGTACCAGTAAGTCACCCAGATAACCAGATCCACAATAACAGAAAACTAAACCCAGAACACCTTCTGTGGCGTCTCCTGTGGTGCCTCCTGCGGCATCTCCTGCGGCGCCTCCTGTGGCGTCTTCCTACGGCGCCCCCTGCGGCGCCTCCACACTTCTGCAGCTGCAGCACTCGAGAGATCACCCTTCACAGATTCGCTTTCCACTTCACTTTCATATAGATCGAGCTTTTGAAACAATAACCCAATATTTCAGATCTTAAGATATTCAACCCAAAAGCATACACAAGCCAAATGATCTCCTTTGCTTTATATAGGCAAGCTCTTCTTCAAATCATGGACCAATACCACGGGCCAAAACCATAACAAACCAATACCATCAACTCAATACTAGGGATCAACACGTCTGTCGAGATGCCATGGTCCAAAACCCATAGGTTCAAATTCCAAGGACTAACTACCATGGACCAAAGGTAAGTTTTCCCACATGAAATAAACTTTTCTCTGCATAAAATTCCGTGAACTTTTCTCCACATGAAATAAACTTTTATAAACTTTTCTCTGCATAAAATTCCGTGAACTTTTTCTCCTGCGTACTTCTTAATTCTCATCATATTGAGAGCCATGCCATGGGTGTTGCCATCAAGTACAACATCTGTAACATATAACCATACCAGAAACATAATGCCAACAATCTCCCCCTTTGGACTTGATGGCAACCTCTAAAACTTCAGCGACATTCTCCCCCTT
>APFE030188702.1:0-60221 GCA_000404065.3 Pinus taeda
CCTTAAATTCTTTAAACCTATCAAAGACTTCATATTTCTTCTTAAGTAAATATATCCATGTATTCCTTGATAAGTCATCTATAAATGATACATAGTACATAGACTTACCGAGTGATGGAACCTTCATAGGTCCAAACACATCACTGTGCACAAGCTCTAATATCTGTTTCCCCTTCTTACCACTAGAGGGGGAACTCACTCGATTTTGCTTCCCGTATACACAATTTTTATAGAAATTAAAATCCAGAGAGCTATTACTCATACCTTCTACCATACCTTTACCATGAAGTATTCGAAGGCCCTTCTCTCCAATATGTGCAAACCTTTGATGCCACAACATGGTCTTTTCTCTAGAGACCACTAGATTTTCTGCTCCACTTTCAGGAACCACAAAACTGTTGCACCCATCAATAACAGTGCTACCTCGCAACTTGTACAGAGTTCCAACCCAAACTCCCCACATCAATACCAGTGCTCCCCAAACCATCTTGCATGTATCCTTCTCGAACACTATTTTTACACCTGCATCATCCAGCTTGCTTACAGAAATTAGATTTTTTGCCAATTCAGGAATGCAGAACACCCAAAAATGTTCTAACCCTTCCACCTTGCAATTTCAACTTTACTTTTCCATGACCAATGATTCTAGCCTTCCTATCACCCCCCAAGAAGAAATCACCACCATCATATTTCTCATACTCACATAACCACTCTCTATGGGGAGTGAAGTGAAAGGATGCACCCGAGTCAATCAACCATGCCTCATGATCTACATGTGTACTTGAAGAATCCAAGTACACATCCCCACCTTCATATAAGGTGGTTTTCGCCTCTATAGAAGGAGCATCATCAGATCCCTTTCCTTTATCAAGAGCTTTAGATTTATAGTCCCTTTTTTAGTGCCCTTCCTTTCCGTATTTCTAGCACACCACCTTTACAGGTTTTCCTAGAGATTTAGATCTCCCACTCAATGAATTATTTTTGTTTCTGTTCTGGGACCGTCCTTGTATAGATAAGGCATCACCATTCCGACTCTCCGTATTTTTCCGTCTCATCTCCTCCTTCAGCAAGGATGAGACTATTTCATTAAACTTCAAGGCAGTTGGATTACTATCTATTGCAATAACCAGACTATCCCACGAATCTGGTAGAGAAAACAACAAAATGATGCACTTATCTTCATCTGAAATTTTAATATCAACAGATAATAAATGACTTACCATAATATTAAATGCGTTCAGATGTTCTGTCACCGAGTCTGCATCTTTCATCCTCAGGTTATACAGCTTTTTCCGCAGGAACTATTTATTCACCGGAGACTTAGATTGGTACAAAGTCCCTAACTTGTCCCACAAAGCCTTTGTCGTAGCTTCCCTTGATACATTCAGCAATACTGAATCTGAGACACACAGTCATATTGTGCTCTTTGCTTTCCGATCCAACTTCTTCCATTATTCATCGGACACTCCCGTTGGTTTAGTACCTGGATCTACTATGATCCACTGATCTTTATCCACCAACAGATCCTCCATCTTGAGTTTCCACAACTCAAAACTTTGACCATTAAATTTCTCGATCTCTATCTTTCCACTACTCGCCATCTTCTTTCACTAACAGAATCGATCTCCCAGATATCCCACTGAATAGGGTCTACCACAGGCTTGAGCGAAACCCCCTGAACAACAAAGGCGTCCCCTCGAAGCCAAAATAGCTCCGATACCAAATGTAGGTTTTAACCCTGTACAAAAATTACCGGCATATGAATTCTAAAACACATAAAATAAACAATGCGAGAGCATAACACAAAAAACACATATACATAGAGATTTTCCCCTGGATCCCAAAACCGAGACCACTAGCTTGATTTTTCATTATATTCCTTTCAATGTTACAATACATATTTATACATGCCGAAGCATCCAATACCATGGACCAAAAAACCATTGCGTCCAAAACCATGGACCGAAAACCATAACGTCCAAAACCATGTGTGAAGATCATGCACCAAACCATAGGTGGGTCCGCCCAACCTAACATAGAGTCCAAAACCAAAATTTTCCGGGGCGCTACCCCGGACCCCATAGAGTGGGGTTACGGGTACCACTCAAACCCCCTATGACATCCCCCCTCACTACTACGCAATCGACATAACGAAGGGAGGGCTCCGCCCCCCTCTAACCCCCCGGTTAACTATGTGGGCTAGTCGTGGAAAGAATATAACACAACCCAACAATGGGAAGAAACCAACATATATTTTCTTGGAGTAATATTTGTAAACATGTAATTTCCTCCCTGCGACATAAACACATCATTAATGATATCATTGTTGGTGGAAATCAGTTCAACATTCACATTGGCATGACCTTCATTTATATCTGGACAACTTTCTGCTCCAACAACCCCCATCACTCTCCCAGAAATAGTGAACCCGGTGAAGTGAAAATTGATGTCTTCATGGCCATTGCAACCATTGTGATCCACTAATACATATTCACGCATTTAAGATATATTCACCAAGTGAGGGAATATGGATATTTCCGATGTAATTTTTCCACTGGATAAGCTTAACATCAAATCTGAAACTGTCTCGTTCATCTTCACATCAAATCCGAAATTGTCTCATTCATCTTCAGAGAGCTCTTGAAACAATTTTTCAGAATTATATCGAATGTGCACAAATATATTAAAAAATTGTTAATGTATGTTTCTTGATTACCAATTAAAATGTTTAAAACAATACAATACCAATAATATTTTATTTCATCTCCATTGCACATAATTCACCTTCCTTCGTAGAATGCATATGGCTTGTAGATAATTTTCATGTGCTTCAATTCTTGTAACATATATTTTTACATGATCTTGATAGATGAACTTGACAACTCCACTATCTACAATATGACTATCAGTTTCCAATGATTCATTTTGTGTATTTGTTTTTTATAATTATGGTGAATCAATAATTATTTAGATTAAATAAAAAATCTACTCCTTGGACAAAGATTATATGAATAACTTATAAGCAAAGTAAAATTTACATGAGAAAATTTTTAACTTTTCAAATTCCACTTACATTCATCAAAATTAACTTTAACTGTTGTGTCCAAAGCTTGCCCATAATTAACACAGGTCAATTGCTTCAACAATTTTACTTGGTTTCCTTTGCGATCAATGTAGGGATTACATTTAAAATGTTCAAATATTATTTTTAAAAATTCGTGAATTTTTATGGGATTTACCACTGAAGAAGCAACCTGATAAACATTTAAGCCATGCTTTCCTACTTGTTTGACCATGGCTACTAAAGTTGCATTCGCAACCATGTATGCTGATATCAACACTTTGAATTCAACCAAAAAAAATAACACATTTAAGAGAAAAAGGATAATGGTTCTTTGGGTCGATGTTTTGAAGACATATATGGAAGATCTGATCTCCCAAGAGAAATAAATAATGTAGAGAAGCTCCAAAAAATCAAATAAATATAATTTAAATAGCTAAAAAATGTCAAATCTAAGTTTGGAACCATCCAATGTCATCTTCCAGATATAGATGGAAAACCTAATCCAATAATAAAAAAATTAATATGGAAATACTAAAGCTAAAATTAATGACAAAATGATTTTTCACACTTTGTTAAGAGTTACTCACCAGATCTAGCAGCCAAGAAGCAAGATAGTTGACCCTTTCCATAGTGCATAACAATTGGGTCAATCATTCTACAAGCTAAATATTTGATTTAGCTCAACGAGAGTAATCAAGCATCAGATCCGAAGGTTTCCTCAACTTTGTCAAAGACCGACTTGCATGAAACCTTGGCATCCATTGATCCGTCGACAATGGTACAAACTACTAGACATGTAACCAACACTTGAATCACCCACCATGTCTCCATTACAAGGAACTTCAAATCTAAAAACTTACTAGTTTTTTTCTAGGTTTCAACAGCTCACTACATCTCTCTTTCTCTAGTTCCCAACTAGTTGTTGCTAGCTCAATGCCGATAGAATCTGAAATCACTCTCACGGTTGAGATGTCGGTTTTCAGGGGCACCAAACACATGGATCCACTCAAAATCAAGTTGCGCGATCTGGATCAGTGTTATCCTCCGAGAGATTTGGATAGGTGTTACCCTGGTAGAAATAGTGCCAGATGTAAAACAATGCATATACATTGCCAATTATGAAGGCAAGATGACCTATAACCCCTACAGTTTTTGGCAAAAGCACCAAAAACCCCAAATTTATGGTAGTTTAAATTATTAAATTACTAAGTTATTTGTAATTCAAAGTTTAAATAAAATCATTACAAACCTCTTTACTCTCTTTGAAAATGGAAAGAAACTTTTCATTCAAATAATATTATTTTAACTTTCAATTAATTGAAATTTATTTTATTTTAATTAATATAAAATTATTTTTGGTTATTTATATTTATTTTTCAAAGTTATTTGTAATTTTAGATTAAAAATAAAATAATTATTGCCCCCATGGGGTAGGTCTCATGTAAAAACGTCAACATGTAAACTTAAATGTAAATGTAAACATGTAAACTTAAATGTAAATGTAAACATGTAAATGTAAATGTAATATTTAACATTTAACATTGTTAATATAATGTCGACCCTATTTAAAAAGAAATCTAATTATTATTATGTATAAACACAACATAAATTTAAAATAAACCAAAAGTCTAGTAAATAAATAAGATTTATTTATTTATTTATTTATTTATTTTTTTAATTCACTCCAAAGGTATGTGATATATATTATATATATAATATATATATATTAGAGATTATGGTAAATAAATAAAACCTCTTTTTATCTTATCATAAACCTCTTTATATTTTAACCCAAAAAAGGTCTTTATATTTATGAAAACCCAAAAAATAGGTTTTATTTATGGGTCCTCACACATAATTATTAATACCATGGGCCAATTACCATATTTACAAAAAGGTATGATAAATAAATAAATATAAAAGAGATATAAATATGTATGGTAAATAAATAAATAAAACATATCAAACAAGATTAGAAATCAACATCTGATTATACACCAAGCCTATGGGCTAAGTACCATTGTAAATAAAAGAAATATGATAAATAAATATAAATATAAATAAACAAGAGGTATGGCAAATAAATAAAACCTCTTTTTATATTTGCTTCATAAACCTCTTTACACTTACTAACACTCAAAAAATAAGTTTTATTTAGGTGAAGCCTATGGGCCAAATTATTATTAATACCATGCAAAAAATACTATTAACCATATTATTATTATTATTAATTCTAATATTCATATTAATGTATGAGAGTATTGATGTTATTAAATATAATGATTTTTGTGGAATTGAGGCTTCTGTGATCCATATCAAGTTCTGAGAAGATTTTTGGGCGTAAATCACATTAGAATGCTTTTGTCGACGAACTTTGATCCAATGAGCGTGGTTCATCATCAGGACATGTTGAAGAATCACATAATGAGTGTGGTTCATCATCAGGACATGTTGAAGAATCACATTAGAATGCTTTTGTCGACATGCTTCAATCCAACGAGTGTGGTTCATTGTCACGACAAGTTGAAGAATTAGGAGTTGAAGAATCACATTAGAATTCTTTTGTCGACGCACTTCGATTCAACGAGTGTGGTTCATCGTTAGGACAAGTTGAAGAATCAGATCTTGGCTACATGATAAATAGATAGAGCAGAACATCAAACAACTAAATTTGACCAGGCAAAGCTATATTGACCTGGGCAACTAGACTGGCTAACCACTATATTTGAATCAAGGGATAGGGACAGGGACATGAAAATAAAATTGGTTAAATAATAAGTGAGTTGCTTATATGCCTATTACCATATTTAAATAAGGTAATGTGTATATAGGAATTAATGAGACTTATATAAATGTTATATAAATAAATACTAAGTTAGTTGATTTAAGAATTAGTTTAATAACTATTCTATATAAATCAAAATGAATCAAAATTACGGATATTAAACTTATATAAAAGTTACATAGATAGAGTTATTTAATTAAATGTTAGTAACTTAAATGTAAGTTAGTTTAAATTATATTCAATTTAAAAGGGTTAATAATAAACCCATATGTAAATAGTAAATTAAATTTTAGTTTAATATATATTATTATAAGGTAATGTATTTAATTAATATGAAATAAAATTAAATTTATAAAAAAATAAATTAGATAATAATTTAATATTATTTTAGAATTATATAATTACTTATCTAGTTAATTAATTGTAAGTTAGTTTTAATTTTATTTAATTTAAAATGGTTTAATGTTAAATAAACATACTTAATTGTAAGTTAATATTTCCATAACAACTAACTATTGTTAAACCTATTATTAGATCTCATTGATAAAAATATCAAAGTCAACTTAAACCATAAACCTAAAACTATCTAGAGATTATAATAGGAATAATCCATTAAATTGATAACTTATTAAAATAGTTGAATAATGGACCTAGGATATGCGACACAATTTCCCACACTTAACCTAGGATAGTTGAATGTTACAAACGTGTAAGTTGAATTTGGACTACTTACACTTTTGTAACATTCAAATGTCATCCATTTATCATCATGCAAGTTGCATGAAGGAAATTTGGTAGTGGTACGAAGTGAACATTCTTTGATCAAAGTTCATACCCTCTCCTTAGCACTACCACTTTGTAAGACGAAGAAGAAATGTAAAATATATGTGCAACCAACTAAATAAGTTGGAAAGGTTGTTGCAACATATATAGGTGGTCATGTCGTGTTGCAAAAGGAGGTGTTGGCCCACTCCCCTTTTTGATAATTTCTCAACTATGGGCGAAGATAAAAACAATACAAAAAGTAAGGGGCTTTGACCTTCCTAAAACCCCTTGACTCCTAATGACCTACGTGTTGCGCGCTCCACTCCTTAAAATGTAGAGGCTTTTACAAAACTTAGTCAAAATTGAACCTAGGGGACCCTGTCCCAACATCTTCCCCCACCCTTAAATAATGAAAGTTATATCCTAGAACATAAGGGGAGTAGGAACCCCTACAAAAATCCTATCATTCAAGGAATTAATTAAACAAGAATCCCCTACAGTAGTATTTCTTTATGAAACCAAGTTAGAAGAAGTGGGAACTTTGAAAGCAACATGAAAATTTTAGAGAGAAAGTGCGTGGGTCATCACAACCCTCAAGGGGAGCTTTAGGAGGATTAAGAATATTTTGGTTGAACAACAAATTTACCCCAATAGGGGAAATTAAGACAAGATCCTAGATATGGCTCTTTTGGAAGAAAAGGAGACAAGGAATAGAATCCCCTTCATAAACATCTATGGCCCAATTCTTCATAGCGACAAAGCAAACTTTTGGGCCTCTTTAGAGGGTTTAAAGGAAAGTAAACCCCATATTAATAGTGTAATGGGAGGGGACTTTAATACAGTCATGAATGCTTAAAAAAAAAGAGGTGGATCTTTAGTCATGGATTACTTTCGAGATAGAATGGAGGTAATATTAGTTCACTGGGATCTAATCGATAGCCAACCTAAGTTCTGGAATTACACTTGGTCGAACAGAAGGGTCGACGATCATTTCATTGTTGCTCGTTTAGATAGGTTCTTGTTGCACAAAAATTGGCTCCTTAATGGCCTAGACTACTCCTTGTCTATAGAATCTCTTGGAGACTCAGATCATCGCCCTATTATGATCTCCATGGAAAAGGTATAAAACCTTGGATCACTACCATTTAAATTTAATGTAGATCGGTGCCTAGATGAAAAATTTGGGAACATGATAAAGTAATCGTGGACTCCAAAAATATAAGGCTCCCCAAACTTTGTTTGGGAATCCAAGCTAAAAGATCTCAAGACGGGTCTAAGAAAATGGCTCAAAGAAAACTATCAGCCCCCAGGGAAAAAAAGGAAAGAAAAATACCAAGAATTAGAAGAACACTATAATATGATGGAGAAAAGAAATATTGAAGAGTCACATATTCAAAAAGAAAAAGACCTTTCCTCTCATATTTTTAGTCTAAGTAGGCAAGTGGAAAATATGTGGAGGCTCAAGTCTCATAGTCTATGGTTGAAATATGGAGACTCAAATAATTCTTATTTCTACAAACAATCAATGGCTCATGAGAACGAGAATCGTATCAAGGAAATAAAGGTGGCAGGTGGGTGGGCAGTCAACACCTCATAAAAAATTAAATAGGAGGCATTCAGTCATTTCAATTCTCTCCTCAATCTGGTGTGCACCCCTTCTGTTGGGGGTTTTTAATTCCTTCGAGCCCTTCCCCGGGTTGTCTCCCTGCTCTTTAATGTGTCTATTTTTGATGTAATACTATAAGAAGAAGTACACAATGCTATTTTGCATCTGGAACCTGAGAAGGTTCCATGACCAGATGGTTTTTTTTTATCATCTTTTATTGTTTATTCCAAAATGTTTAAAAAAAAATCTAATTAGAATGTTGAACTACACCAAGGTTAAAAAGAAGTTGGGGGGTAGCACCAATTCTTCGTTTCTTGCTTTGATTCCAAAAGAATCCAATCCTACCACCTTATCCAGATTTCATCCTATCTTTCTTTGCAACTCCTCCTATAAAATCTTGGCGAAAATCATTGCAAACAGGATTAAAACCTTACTTCCCTCCATTATTTATGAGAACCAGGGTGGGTTTATGCAACATCGAAATATTCTAGATAATATCATCCTGGTATAGGAGGGTATGCAGTCAAGCAATGAAGAGGGAGAAGTTGGAATGGTTATCAAATTGGACATGGAAAATGCGTTTGATTGGGTAAATCACTCCTTCCTCTTCCTTGTCATGGAGAAATTAGGCATTATTACTAAGTTTATCTCTTGGATCAAAACTTGTATTAGATCTCCTTGGATTTCTCCTCTTATCAACGGGTGCCTTGGGGCCTTCTTTGCTGCTTCAAGTGGGTTACGTCAATGATGTCCTGTTTCCCCCCTACTTTATATAATCATGGTTGAATCTATCATTTGCAACCTTGAGGTTGGGCAGATGGATGGATCCCTTCCATGGCTCAGTATTGCAAGAAATGTCAAAGGAATTAATCACTCCCAGTTTGCAAATGATACCCTCCTAATTGGTGGAGCTTCTGTAGTGATTGCAACAAGATTAAAAAAAATATTAGATGGGTTCCTTCTTCACTCTGGGGGTATGATAAAAAAAATTAAATGTCAGTTAATTGGTTGGAATTGTAAGGGGACTCACTGAATGCATTGGTGAGTTTCTTGGAATTCTGGTGGATCTCCATTGCTCTTCATTAAATATCTTGGGATTCCAATGACCCTAAAACAATAACCTACAGAAGAATGGGGGAATGTTCTTCAAAAAATTAGGAGCATAGTGCAACCTTGGGGTGTTAGATGGCTCAACCTAGTAGGGTGAGTTATTCTCATTAAATCAGTGCTTTCCTCCCTTCCAGTTTATTTTGGAGTGGATCACCAGCCTACATCAATCAACAAATAAGCAACCTTATCAGGAAATTCTTATGGCAGGGAGGAAAGGGTAACGAGCATAAATTCCATATGATAAATTGGAATTTAATCAAATAACCTAAGAAATTGGGAGGACTAGAAATAAAGGATCCTGAACTAATGAACTTGAAGTTGGGGGAAAACTAGTCTGGAGGCTCCTTTCGGACTCTGATGAGTGGTGGAAAAAAGCCTTTATCAGGAAATATTTCGATAAAAAACATCTGAATAGACTAGAGGATGAATCCTAGGAAAAGAAAGGATACAAGATATGGAGATTATGAAAAGCCTCGTTCCCTCTCATCCTGAATCACCTTGGATGGTATCCTAGAAATGGGAAACACATTAAAATTGGAATTGACTGTGCGAAAGGTATAGATCCATCTCTCTTTGGATGGTTGGTTGAACATGGTATTTATTATCTAGCAGACATATCTTGCTGGGATGACCACGACATGTGGAGTGGGTGGCGCTATCCGGAATTACCCGATCATCTCCAATTTTAGTGGAATCTTCTTATCGAAATCCTCTATGGGTTTTCTCCTATAATCACGAGTAAACTGGGAAAACATGTTTGGTTTGGAAATCAAAAAAGTATTGCGTCAAGGATGGCTATGCCATTTTATCTAATCATGCGTCCTCCCTTCATCCCTCCTCTCTATGGGGGAAAATTTGGAATGGTGATGGTCTTCCTAAGATAAACATTTTCTGTTGGGAGCTGGTCTGTGAAACAATTCTGCCAACTGAGAATTTAAAATAGAGGAAAATTAATGGTCTATCCTGGACCTTCATTTTGTGTGGCAAAGAGGAAGAATCAATTAAGCATTTGTTTTATTCTTGACCCTTCTCGCTGGAAGTTTGGAACTATGGTATTGCTCCAATGGCCCTTGTCTCCCAAATTACGGATGGCTGGAGTGAAATGTTTATTCATTGGGGAAATAAAATCCTTTCTCTCCAAATCCTTTGCTCCGACGATGTTATATGGCATTCGCTAAATACATGTGTTGGTTGATATGGTTGTGTTGTAATCAGGCTATCTTTCAAAATAAACATCAAAGTTCGAAAACAGTTGTAATTAAAGGTGTGACGCTGCTTTTAGAGGTCATCTCTTATTGGGGATTTGATGACTCGGACATGAAATTTTTATCTAGTTCTGAAAAAAGCTAGCTCAGGGTTGCCCCACCCACCCTAAAATCCTCTTTTTTAAGCCTAATGAAATCCTAAATTTTTGTATTAGATTGAAAGGAGATGATTTCACCAAATGGCAAAGGGAAGTCAGGAACAACCAATTGTATGTTGATGGTGCGTCAAAAGGTAACCCTACGGAGGCTGGAGCGAGAGGGGTAATAATCAACCTTGAAGAAAACTAGAAGTAAAATATGCATGGGGACTCGAGGTAAAATCCAACAATCAGGTGGAGGCTCTAGCACTCTCACAAGGAGTTAAAATATGCTTGGATAATGGTGTCAAAACATTGAATATAGTGGGTGACTCCAAGCTAATCATTCAAAATTTTAGTAGGATTCTTAGGAATGTCACTCAGCTAGAAGAAGCAACTTCCTCAATCACAGTAATAACAATATATCTATTAAATTTTTTTGATAAAGTTAAAATGTTCCACATGTTGCGAGCCAACAACCACCTAGCAGACATTCAGGAAAATGTGGGGTTTATATTAGGACTTGGTATAATATGCATAAGTCACCACACTTCATTATGTACCATCCCTTCGTCAAATGCTTCAAGACAACATTGTATGTTGGGGGTATGGGTCATCAAAGCATTAAGGAAGCAATTATGAAGCCCAACTCCCCTAAGGGTCTCTGCACGGAGGTAGTTAAGATGGATGGCTCCCTGAGGCAGGTTCGTAGTGTCTTAGATATAGGTTTGGTAGGTGGCGAATTAATTCGCAACTGTGGTGCTGTAGGACGACAGGTCATATGTGATGACATGTGTGTGATGAGGCATCGAACTCTCATCAGAATCTGTAATATAATAGTTTCAACTAGGGATGATGGAACCATTGCTACTCGACTCTGGTTTCAGGTGGTGGAAAATATGGATGGCATAGGAATTGATAATACCTAACACTATTTTTCATTTCTGAAAGATAGGCAAGGGAGGAATGTCGAGATGTATCAGGTCGTTATATACCTCAGCTGGCTCCGGTCAGTTAATCACAAGATATTCATAGTGCATAAGCGTCTTACTGAAGAAATGTCATCAACAAGGAATGACAGTGCGGGTGGTTCTGGTCTTGGAAGATTGGGTCTGGCCATGGCGTGGGGCACGTAAGTGTTGGGATTCTGGTTGAAGGCTACTGCAAGCAAGCGAAAAATGAAATTATTAAAGAACTAGATGAAAACAAGGCGGTAATATATGCCCAATTGTTTGAGCTAGGAAAATATTGGGAGCTTACGCAAAAAACAATGGAAGGTCTATGTGTGGATGTTCTGAACATCCAACAAAAGTTTAACAACATAGAAATCAAGGTGGAGACAACCACAATGGGAGTTTTAAAGGAGGTGTTTGGGGTTGGGAATTCATTTGCCACCAATGCTGATCATGTCGAGGAGGTTGTTGTGAGGGTTCTGGTAGAAGAAGAAGATGTTGTTGTTGTTGTTGTTGTGAGGGCCCAAGAAGAAGAAGAGACCGAACCAGAGGATGTGAACACATATTTGGGCGAGCCCGTGGGTGATGACGCCGAGACTGGAAGTAGCTAATAATATTTATTTTATTTACAAATATGCAATATCGATGTATAATCTATAATGGAACTTTTTGGAGAATATATAGCTACAATCTTTCCAATATAATATATGTAAATAATAGGGATAACAAGAAGGTCCATACTCAATGCAATGAAAGGAAATATGCAGATAGAACAAGTCTGTTTTTTGTAAGGGACCTGACCCATTTCTAGTCAATTTAATGAAAATGATATCCATTTCTTTTAAAAAATAAAATAAATGGTTTCTGTGTATGCTAGTTACCAATCCTCCTTCTTAAAATAAATAAATAAATAAACTATTATTCAAGAAACCCCTATATAGATAATTTGTGTGTCGTGTGTGCATAAAAGATTTTAGGGCTGATGTATTACTCAACATAAGGGAGATCCTAAGTTTATATAAATTATAATCGAGAGAGAGAGAGAGAGAGAGAGAGAGAGAGAGAGAGAGAGAGAACTATCGTAATTTTTGTTGGGTGTGTGTTATATTCTTTGCATGACTTATATGCACCACAAATAAAGGAGGGTTCAAGGGGGGATGCAACCCCCCCAGTTGAGGGGTATGCAAGGGGGTGTTAGCGCCACTGTGTGGGGTTCGGGTTAGCGCCTCAAAAGATTTTTCTTTGGTGGTTTTCCCATGGTTTTTCACATGGTTTTACGCATGATGGTTTTGTAGATTCGATCAAAGGAACTATGATTATGTTCTAATCCAAGGTTAATGGATTGGAATTTTATGAATGTTTTGACATGTATATTGAAAGGAATATTTTGAAAAATCAATGTGGTTTTCTCGGTTTCTTTGTGTATATTTTATGTTCTCACCATTGTATATTTTATGTTTTTTTGAGAATTCATTTGGAGGCATTATCATCCCTCACTAGGTTAGAACACCCTTGGGATACTCACTGGGTTTGCAAGGTTTTTCCTAACCTACTTACTACCCAAAAGCTAATAGTTAGATTTATTAGTCGAGAAATGTGCCACGTACATTGTCAAGCTATCTTGACATCTATGTTAAAAGAATTGTTTAACTATTGTACCGTTTTAGATCCATTTTAATCATATTGATCCTTTTTATTTGATTAATATTAATTGCATATAAATTTAAATCTAACAAATTTCATATTATAATTATAATTAATCACAATTCACAATGGCCTTGAATGTTCTTAATATAAGAGTAAAATGAATTCTATATGTAACATGTTATTACAAGATATCTCACGTTTCAAATAATAAAGTTCACGGGCCTATATCCAAGCCTTCAAGCAAGCAACAATTGAAGTAGGGGTATAACCCATAAAAACATTAGGGTATTTTAGTTCACATTATTTACTTTTGTAAAGGTTCACAGGCCTATGTCCAACCCTTCAAGCAAGCAATAGTTGAAGTGGGGGTATAACCCATGTTTAGGGGTGTAACCCATAAAAACATTGGGGTATTTTAGTTCACATTATTTACTTTTGTAAAGGTTTCTATTTCTTTTATTTAATAGTAAAGAGTAGAGATATTTGAATTCAAATTAAGCTTGAACTTTATGGGTTTTAAAGAAAATTTATTTTCTATTGGACCTTTGATTTTGATGTAAATAAGGGAATATTAATTGTCCCTTTATGGGTCAAGTTTATGCATTTCTCTGTTGTTTATTTGAGATGAAGCTACTCTAAATATTATTGGAGATAGTTTGGCTCACTATGTCAACCAAGCTAAGATAAAAGGGAATATTTATTCTTATGTCATAATTTGTTTGGAACTGGATTTAGAAAGGCTCAAGCTTCTAGAAGAAATTCAACTAAATATGGATGGATAGAGTTGTCTTCAAGCCCTTGATTATTATTAAATTCCATTTGAGTGTAACTCTTGCCATTAGTATGGTTACTCTATAAAAGGATACCCAAGTATGCAAGAATTTCTACCCCTTTTGAAATAAGGTTCATCCCCCCAAAACAACAATTAACAATAATTACTTAAACTAGTATCCAAAAGGTGCAAGACGAAACAACCCAAGGTTTATCAACCTACAAAGAGATATCAATCAAGATCATTCAATCCAACCAATAACACATTTGAATTCCTTGAAGATGAAAAGACATACTCAAATTAAAAGACTCATTTAAGTACATCAATAAAAGTTCAAATTGGAATAGAGAATTCAAATCTGTGTATTACATAAGAGACTCAATCTAAGGTATCAACAACTCCTCAGGAGAACAACCCAAAAGTAGGCAAGGAGGAGTTAGAAAAAGAAAATGATGAAGCGGGGGGGTGGCGCGGGGGAAACACTCGAAGAGTTCTAGTTCCCCTTCCTTTCTAAAAGTTTTGAGAAAAGATTATCATCCCTATGCTCCATAGACAATGGTAAGTAAATCAAACCAAGAAGAAAGAAACAAGGAGAAGCAATCAAACATTATTTGCATTATATTGTGAAGGAAACAAACTTTGGACTTTTCCATGCTTAGTGCAGGGAGAATTCTATATGTTCTTTATGCACCAACATATGTTAGAAATTTATTAGATTTTACTCATGTACTTAGGAAATGATTAGTCGTAGTCATGGTAGGAAAATGGTAGATTTTGTAAGCTTATTCATTGCATCTAAAGACGTTTTTTACAACCTAGTATAGAGGGAGATGTGTATATATTTCCATGCTCAACATGGAGTTGACATGTAACATTTTACAAAACAAAGCAATTGAAAATAAAAAATTACTTATTATAAGGGAGATCCAAAGTTATGATTTTATATGAAGAAATAAGCTCAAAGGCATTACAAGGATCACATGCAGGAATTGAACATGGGTGGGAGTAAAACAACATTCTCCCAACCACAACCACCCCAACCACATTGAATTAGCAAATCCAAAGTTAAGATGGATAGATATAACCACCCTAGCTACATCAAATTAACAAATCCATAATTAATATTTTTTAATTGGATGTAGCTTGGGTGGTTATGTGTGTGTGTGTGTCTTAACTCTGGATTTTTCAATTGGATGTAGTTGGGGTGGTTGGGAGAATTTTTTTTTCACTCCCCACCCATGTTCAATTGGACAGGGGTTTAGGAGGAATGATTGTTATCCTCCCCATCCATATTCAATTACCATAGGTGGCATGTTGTAATTTTGTTTCACTCCCCACCCATGTTCAATTGGGTTTATCCCAGGTGTTTGGGAGGAATGATTGTTATCCTCCCCATCATTATTCAATTCCCATAAGGTGGCATGTTGAGCTCATACCAGTATATATATTGTTGTAATAACTTCGAGCCTTGTTGTTGAATGACCTTAAACCTTGAAGAATATCTTACCCTTTCCTACAAGGATTAAATTTTTGAAAGTGGAAATCTTATTTTAATGGTTAAGAAACTTGTTGCATATTTTTTAAATAAATATCTGTTTAGCTTATATATTAATTCTTTTATAATCAATAATAATTTAATATAAAAGTTATATTTAGTTAATTTTTGTTTTTTTTTATAACATATTGTTGTGTTTACTTTAATTAATTTTTTATAATTTTTAGTTTTGACAATATAAGATGTATCATAATACCTAATGAGCTAATTAAAAAAATATGAAATAACAATATACATATCAAATGAAGATCTAACTGAGATTGAGTCATTAAGAAATAAGCAAAATATTTTTTCTAAATAAAATTAAAAAGATAATATAAAATAAGTATTTAAATTAACATGATAAATCAATAATAAAAATTTGACACAATTTATATTATTTAATATTTCAAATAAAAAATAAATAGTATTAAACTATTTTTTTTATATTAAGTAAAACTATTAAATTATTTAATTAACAATATGCATGGACAATTTTAAATCACATTATGATTTTTTTTTAATTTTCACCAATCTTTATTTTAATTATAAAAAATTATAAAATTTTCTATTAAGGACCGGTTAGACATTTCAATTCTCCACCCTATTTTGGCGTTATTTTTAGTAAATAAGTTAATATAAATAGTTATTTTATATTTTATATTTTTAATCTTATTTTAAAATATAATTTTATTTTCTTTATGATAAATGATGTTGTTTTAATTAGTATTTATCTATTTTAATATATACATGTTTTTTTTTTTCCTTTCTTAAATGCAACCATGGTAAAGTTATAACCGTGGCCATGGTTATAACTTTACTATGTTTGTTTTTTTCGTGGTAAAAACAACTATGTTTGTTTTTTTCCTTTCTTAAATTCAACAATGGTAAAGTTATAACCACGGTTATAACTTTACTATGTTTGTTTTTTTTCTTTCTTAAATTCAAAAATAATAAAGTTATAACCATGATTATAACCTTACCATATATATGTTTGTTTCTTTTTCTTTCTTTCTTAAATTCAACAATGGTAAAGTTATAACCATGCCATTAAATTCAAGAATGGTGGACGGGGCGGAGCTTTTACCCCAAATTCGTCGGGGAAATCCACGGCCACGGTGGGTCGGCGCGCCTGCTGCTGCATGGTGCCCGGGGACTCTGCGGGCTGGTCAACACTGGGAAGGGCATGGGCGTGGCTAATGCCGGGCTGGCCTTCTTTAACGGCCGTCTGCTCGCTATGTCCGAAGACGATCTGCCGTCAGGGTGACGGGCGACGGCGGGCAGGTTCGATTTCGACGGGCAGCTTCACGGGTTTGGATCGATCATCGCGCACCCCAGCATCGACCCCGACACGGGCGAGCTTTTCGTCCTCAGCTACAACGTCGTCCGACGGCCGCACCTACGCTACTTCCACTTCAACCGCGATGGCACGACCTTCGGCCGGCCCGTCGACATCAACATCCGACATCCGACAATGGTGCACGGCTTCGCTGTTACGGAGCGCCACATCATCGTTCCAGATCAGCAAATGATCTTCAACATCTTTCGCATGTTCGTCGGAGGATCGCCTGTTTTGTGTGACATGGAGAAGATCCCGCGCTTTGGCGTCATGCCGAGAAACGACACCGACGACGGAAGGATGACGTGGATTGACGTTCCCGGCTGCTTCTGCTTCCATCTGTGGAATGCCTGGGAGGATCCCGACACCAACGAGGTTGTCGTTGTCGGATCCTGCATGACGCCACCCCACGGAATCTTCAACGAATATCCCGACAAATGGCCCCTGAGAAGCATCTTGTCAGAAATAAGACTGAACCTGACAACCGGCGTCTCCGCCAGAACTGAGATTTTTCCGGGCCTAAACCTGGAGGCTGGGCAGATCAACAGAAGCTACGTCGGTCGACGCTCACGCTACGCTTATATGGCCATCGCGGAGCCGTGGCCCAGGGTATCGGGAATCGCCAAGGTCAACTTGGAGTCTAGGGAAATCGTGGCCAAGTTTCTCTTCGACAAAGGTTGCTACGGAGGGGAGCCATACTTCGTCGCTCGCTCTCCTCCTACTCCTTCCGCAGAGGACGAAGGCTACGTGTTCACGTTCGTGAACAACGAGAATACGGGAAAATCGGAGTTCGTGATACTGGACGCCAGGACCCCGGGCCTCGACGTCGTGGCCTCCGTCAAACTGCCCTCCCGGGTGCCCTACGGCTTCCATGGTACGTTTATAACTGGTGACGAGCTCGCGCGTCAACGTGTGCAGGGCCTCACAGTTTCCGTTGGACATATAAACAGCGACCGTTTATAAGGTTTGAATATTTTTCATTTTCTGATTTAATCTAAACCCAATGGAGGATGTATGATCTGGTGAATCTCATTATGAACATCAAAAGTCTTAAGGTAAGATTTAATAATTAACCATTAAAATCATGATTACTACAGTTATTATTAATTGAAAGTATTGAATAAACAGGGACAATTCGGTATGGAAACCTTATTAATCATGATTAATACGGTTATTTATTAATTGAAAGTATTGAATTAACACGAACAATTCGCTGTGGAAATCTTATTGATTTTCATACGTGATAAAGTCACACTATTCGTGAGTCTTTTGTCTCATAATTTCAAGCATAGTATATATTTAAAATCATTTCACACAAAAGTTAAACACGCATAAGTATTGATTTAAGATTAATCCTACAATCAATTAATTGCAATTAAATAATTTATATAATATTTAATATTTATATGATGAGAAATTATTCAACGTGCATAAAAACAAGTAGGAGTTAAATTTTCAACCACCTTTCTCTAAAAATCTCCAACACTTTCCTAAAAAGTATTTGTCTTTAATTTATTTGTTGAGAAAGTTTTGCATTTCTAATCATTGTCAAAATCATGTAGAGTAAACTTCATCAAGTTGTCTCATAACCTTCCTAAATGTGTAGTTGGCAAGTTGGGTTCTCGTGTTCCACTCTTGAAGATCTCCCCAATTCAATTATTGTGAATTGAACATCCACAAGTAGTTGCATAACCTCACTAAGAGAGGGATCCATATATGTCGCTGATACATACTTGTTCATTTGTGGTACCTCATACAATCTATAACTAGTTCAATAAATTCTGGAAAACATAAGTATAAGATTATATTATATGCATGGCTCGCTTGGAAGAACAAAACACTGACTTGGGAAAACTTAATGAAAAGAGGTAGGTATGGACCTGGTCAATGTGCACTGTGCAGAATGGCAACATAAAACAATTATCATCTCCTATTGCATTGCTTGATTTTTGTGCACGCATGGTTTAGGACCTCAAACTTATTTACTTTCACGTGCATGGTTCATGACTCAATTAATTCTTGTTTGATGTGGTAGAGCCGAAGAACCCAAGAACAATTGGTCATTCCCCTCGTAGTTTTTGGGAAATCTGGAAGGCCATAAATTCTATCATATTTGATGGCTTGCCTCTTAATATATTATATATTGTGAACAATATTATATTCTAATGAAGCCCTTGATGCAAAAATAGATAGTGGTTAAAGAAATTGGCTCCAGGAAATTTGCTCGGCACATCTCTTACCTTGCTCGTTATTTTGATGGAGCTATACAAGGTGGATCATATGGATGTGGTGCATGGTTTCGCATAAATCCAGAAAAGGAGTATAAAATATTTTAGTTTCGGGAAATGGCACAAACATGCTAGTTGAATCCATCGCTCTATAGGGTTTACTATGGTTTGCTAAGTTTTTGGACATGGGGACTCACAAGTTCTAATAAACCACATATTGAGTATCTCTTTTATCTCTCATCCTCATCTACAGGGTTGTCGAATATATTAAGAGATTTTTTCATCATATTTCCTTCTAGCACATCCATCAGGAACATAACTGCATTGCATATGCCATGTCAAATAAAGATATTTGGTTTACATTTCACTCTGCTGGTAGACAACATCATCATGGTTGTGGATACTCTCTCGCTCCTAAGTTGATTTTTGTTATGCTTTGATTGTCTCTAGATAGACCATGGTTGACGGTGCTCATTGCTTCAAGTTGGCTCGACTTCCCCTTTATGTTTTTCACTCCATGGTTTTATGTTTTTACTATTCGTCTCTTTGATGGTGGTTTCTATGATTCTGCATTTGGGTTTTAAGACACATCATACATTGGTCTGTTGTATATGACATTGTATCGCCTTCTTTCTGCATTATGTTCCTGAAAATTTCAAAATTTGATGTACGGGTATTATAATAAAAACCAACATAATTTCCTTCTGGAAAAAAATAACCTACCTCACTACTATTATTTTATGTCTTCAACCATTAATAATTTTTTTTTCCCTTAAATCCACAACTTCCAAACTATCTAAACAACCCTCCCTATTAAACTTTATTCTCAATGTATAATCGCTTTACACCACAATCGATGCCTTCCTATAAAAATGCACCCAAAAAAAATAGTTTTCGTTATTTCCAAGAGAAGAATGTGATTTTGATTCTTTTGTTCATGCCAATTGCTGTGATTGCCTAAGCCAACCAACTATTTGTAATGCAGCGAACAAGAGTGAACCGGCCTATGGTCCTCACTTTGAAATTCCCGCCAGTAGCGTCTCATCATTCGTTTTGATGTATTGTCACTATGTTGTAATATTAAGAGCTTGTAGTCTTAGGAGATTCAGAGTTAATTATCAATGTAGGCAAGAAAAATCATACAAAATTTCACTCACTTAAAGAACCATGACAAGAATTTGGCAAGAAACGCACAAATTTGAGGAGGTAACCTACTTCAACATTCTTAGACCACTTAATGAAAAAGAGGACATTTGTCTATTTGCCAAGATATTTTTACCCTCTTGCAAGAACCCCAAGCTCAATGATCCCTAAAAGGTTAAATATGTATTTTTCCTCCAATTTTTTAGTTATGAAGTTAACTAATCTCTACTACCTTGAATCATTAATCCATGGTCTATTTGTGAAGAATCTTTTTACCCTTATTTCAAGAACCTATAGCTTAATGATTCCTAAAAGGTTAAATCTATAATTTTCCTCCAAATTTTGGGTTATGAAGTTGACTAATCTCTACTATCTTGAAAAATTAATCCACTATTCTCCTAGTTTGACATATGTCATTTCAAACTTCCCCACTCATCCTAGAGTGGAGTTGGCTTGTATTTCTCTCTTTGTGGGACAATGCTTCCCTTTAAAACCTATGATTCTCTTCATAATTTCGCAAGATGGGATAATCTTTATTCATCCCCTTGTTTGTATGAGCTTCTATGTAAACTGCTCCCTTCTCTCGTGTTTCAACATGACATCATTATTGAATACACATGGGACTCTTTGTTGTGGCTTCTCAACAAAAGAGGACATTTTGGTACTCACTCTTTTAAGGTGCCCTCTCTCCTATTTATTCAAGATCCCTACTCATGCTCTATGTTTCATGTTGTGTTTCTTGTTGAAGCAATAGAGAGCTTCTAATTCATTTCCACTTTCTATCTCTTCATTTCACCCTATATTTATCCTTGGTATTTATCTCATTCTGCATATTTTTATGGTCCTTATCTTTTGTTTGTATTATTCTTCGTCTTTAGCTCCATATCTTCCTACTGTGTCCTCCCAGAGTGGTCTTCTTATCTTTGATTCCTTCTTTACTTCCCCTAATATTTCTAATTTGATCCCTAGCATCCCCCTCCATTTGAATTACCCCCTACTCTCTCCTATGGAAATTATTGTCCCTCCTACTCCTTAAGCGAGGACTTAAAGAAAATAGAGGAGGATAGCTCCAAATTCATCCTTCAAGCTTAACTTCAACACTTTGTCAGTTCATGGGGATGAAACTTTCATTCCGGAAAAATAAAACAACAATTTAAAGAGGAATTTAGCCTTTTTGCTTCATTATGCTGCAAATCCCAATGATTCACCAATTGGTTATCATGCTCTAGTGGAGGAACCGTTGATCAACCAAATCAAGGAAGTCAGAATCAAGAAGAGCTAGCCTAAGAACAAGACAATGAAAACCATCAAGTGGAGAATCTAGAGCTTCACTGATAGCAAATATTCTCATAGAATTTTGCAAAATCAAATGTTGGTAAGACTTATACATCAAATTCATGCTTATAAAAAAGCAAAACTAAAACTTTTAATTCTCTATTTTGTATAAGAAAATTTTCCGTATTAAAAAAATTGTGACTCAAGTTAAAAATTACTTGCTACATAACAACTTTCTTAAATGATATATAATTTTATTTTAAAAAATAAAAAGAATAACCATCATTCTTCCTTATTATTGAACATCAACCTCAAAATCAATTGTTTATAAAATCCAATTATTTTATCATTAGGAAATCCTTAATATTGCTAACATCCTTTGTTATATAAATTTTTAGGATAGGATACAATTATGGCCTCAGCTGAATATAACATTTCATTTTCTACTAGGTAGTCCATGTTTACCTACACATAAAAAAAGATACATTAGTGTTTGGTTTCTTTGGACATTGTGTGTACATTAAAATTTTTTTATTAGTTTTTAGTGGACGTGTGGGCAAAAATGAATAAATAAAATCCTATGGAAACTATGAAGTGAGGATTGTAAATCCCTATATGGAAATCTATTTAGACCCGTGAATGGCAAAAAATCCAATGGAAACCCTTATGTGACAAACTTAAAGCACATGCCAGAAATCTAGTCAGAATCGTGAAGCGAAAAAGTAGAAGACATGAATATATATTATTTCTCCTAGAATATATGTTTATAGATGAGAAGAATGGTAATATTGTGGTTATCAATATGCATTGTATTTTTATTAAATAATATTCTGATATAGAGTTGGTCAAATAACACATGTTAAATGGTTTATATTTTTATTAAATAATAAATTGTAAAATAGGTTTGAGTTTATAATACGTTGTTAAATGTTTTATATTTTTATTAAATATTTAATATTTTATAAAAATTTTAATTATATATAGTTAAACGTTTTATTATTGGGTGTATATTGTTGGTTATAATTATGGGAGTAGGTATAAAGGTTTGTTTGTTTGTTTTTATTTTTTTAATTATAATAATTTATTTGTCAAAATTAGTAATGGGATAGTTATTATTGACTATTATTTAGAAATGTATGTTGAGTTATTATTACTATTCAAGGAAACTAATCAATTTATAATATATTTGATATCAATTTAACATACTAGAATTGAATTTGTATGGTTGAGGAGATAGGAAAGGACGGGTCATTCTTAATTATGATAGAACAGAGAATCTAGATTATAGCTGGCCCTTAGGGCATGTTACAAGTAACCAAACTTAATTTTTACCTATTTTCATTGGAGTCCATCTTCCACTCTCAAGGAAGATCAACAAACTTGTAGTCCTAGGAGACTCAAAGTTAATCATCAATGTACTAAGGAAAAACCATACCAAAGTTCAGTAACTTTTGGAAAGAACCATGATAAGAATTTAGCAAGAAACGCACAAATTTGAGGAGGTAAGCTCCTTCCACATCTTAGACCACTTAATGAAAACTTTGATACATTGGCAAAAGAGGCTTCACCTATTTTCCAAATATATTTTTACACTTGTTTCTAGAATTGAGTGCTCGATGATCCCTAAAAGCTTAAATATGTATTTTTCTTCCAATTTTTTTATTATGAAATTAACTAAACTCTACTATCTTGAATCATTAATCCACCATCCTTTTGGCTTGACATCTATCATTTCAAAACTTCCCCACTCATCTTCTAATGGAGTTGGATTGTACTTCTCTCATCCTAGGAAAATGATTCCCTTTAAAAATATGATTCTCTTTGTGATTTCACAAGATCCATGAAATCTAGTTAGATCATCTTTATTCATCCCCACATCTATGTGCACTTCTGTATAAATAGCTCCCTTCTCCTACATTTCAACTTGACGTCATTAGTCAATACACAATAGGGTTCTTTGTTGTGGCTTCTCAGCTAGAAAGGACTTTATCTTTCATTTTGGTACTCACTCTTTTCAAATTCCCCCTCTCCTCTTTATTTAAGATGCTCTCTCATGCTTTGTTTTTTGCTAGAACAGCATAGAGGTTTTAACAATTATCCATTTCTATTTCCTCATTTCTCCCCATATTAATCCTTGGCATTTGTCTCTTTTTGCACATTTTCTTTCCCTTATATCTTATTTTTAATATTCCTTGCCTTTAGCTTAATATATCCCCAGTAAGTTTGTCCTTATAGAGTGGTCTTTTTATCTTTGGATCCTTCTTTCCTTCCCCTAAGATTCATTATTCAATCCCAAGCATCCCCTCCATTTGAACTACCCCCTTCTCTCTCCTATGGAGTTCACCATCCTTCTTGCCCCTTAGAGGAGCACTCAAAGAAAATAGAGGGGGATAGCTCCAAATTCATCCTTCAAGGTTATCTTCAACACTTTGTGAGCTCATGGGGATGGAATTTTCATTCTGGAAAAAGAAAACAAGATGAAGAGGAATTTGGTCCTTTTTCTTCATTAGGATGTCAATCCCAATGATTCATTAGATGGTTATCATAATCTAGTGGAGGAATCCTTGATTAACCAAAACCAGGAAGAGCTAGCCTAAGACCAAGACAATGAAAATCATCAAGTAGTGGATTTTAAGCTTCACTTGTAGTAAGTATTCTCACCTAAGTAACATGACACATGCCCACGACCCTTGTGTCACAAACCCTTTGTGTTAGACATGACACAATGATGACACATGCCCGACACGAGTTTGAATCATGTTTGAGGTGAGCGACACAAGTTTGACTCGTGTCAGGGACATGCCAAAATCATGTCCTGATTTTATAACGATGTCCCACGTGAAATGACCCTTGTTTGCTTCTAAAAGTCTACTTTGGGTTGATTTTCCTCATTTTTGTTTGTTGCTTTGGAGATGTACAAGTGTGTTGACGACCTGCAAAGGAGAAAGACAAGTTCTATAGGAGATTCAAGGTGTAGGTAAGTGGATTGCCCTTCCACTTTTTTTTAGTTTTTCCATAGCAGTTTTCCAATCTGTTTTTAGTTACATGTACAACCTTACAACAAATTGTTTTTCCTTTTGTTCACAAACTTCATCGCTCAATCAAGGCTATGAGGAAAGGAGAAAAATAAGGGGAGGAATTCCCCCATTGATAATGCCAAGATCTTTCAATTTCATCAGTGTATGCAATTATTGAATCTGTTGAAAGTTGGGTTGCAACAATAGCTTCAAATGTTGAGAGAAACATCCTTTTAGCAAGAAAGTAGGCTCAAGAACTGAAATATCCCTTATGAAAATATGTTACAAGATATCAAGGGTCGGGGAGAAAGTTAAAGGAGGAGGCAATGTTCTTTGGACATGCATCTTTTGCAACCATTAATTCAAGAGCACCTATTTCTGTGTGAAAGGACATTTGTTGGGCACATCTTGTGGACTTGGAGCATATCCACGAGTGAGTGCATATAAAAGGAAATAAATAGAAAGAGAGGCCAATGTTGGTGTGGAAATGGTGGTTGATCATCTAAGAAAAACAAGAATGTGGATACTCTTGCATTTTCGAGGAAAATAAATTATCTATTTGGGAGTTCCAGTGCGGGTGCAAGTTAAGCAACAAAAAAGAGGGAATTTGGTCCAGTGGAAAAGATATTTAAGAAAGAGTGGTTCGAAGAGATTGACCTTATCATTTGCATTTTTTTTCTATCTCAAATTCATATCATTTTTATGTTACACAATCATATTTATTTATTGATATGTCTCAATCTCTAGCTCAAGGGGCTCCATTTGTAACTCCTAATTTAGAGGATCTTACAACCACATTATTGGTTAAGGCAATGAAGGAGGTGGATAAAATGCTTAAGCCTATTAAATCACCATAGCCATCATTTGGGGTTAGTATTGTTTCTTATGGATGGGAAGATGGAACAAACCATCCACTCATCAACTTCATCATGTTTTCCTTGAATGGACCAATTTTCTCAAAAGTAGTGCATGTGCTTGGAAAATACATGGATGCACAATATATGGGTGAGTTCTTCAGTAAATTTATTGAAGCTGTAGGTGTTGATTCTTGTATGCAAATCATTACAAACAATGTACTTGTTTGCGAGCTTGTTGGCATGATCATGGAAACTAAATACCCATAAACATTTTGGTAACCTTGCATTGTCCGTTGTTTTAACTTATAACTTAAATCTAATGATTTTGATGTTCCATGGATGGGACATGTTATTGACGGAGCATGCCATTTCTGCAACTTTTTACAAAATCATACCAACGCCTTCATAATCTACAAAGAGTATACACACCTATGTCATTATTGAATATTTTAGATACACAATTTTCATTTGCATTCATCATGCTAAGTAGGTTGTGGGAGGTCAAGACTGCTCTTAAGGCCATGGTTATTTTAGATTTTATATCTTTTTGGAGAAAGAGAAATCATGTAGCATCAAAAAAAGTCAAGGATACAGTGTTAGATGATGCTTGGTGAGAGAGGGTAGATCTCACTATTAATATCATGGACCCTATCATTACTTTGTTACAATTTGCAGACACATACCAACTCATCCTAGGAGGGATTTATGAGGGATGGGATTCCATGATTGATTCTATGAAGACCATTATTTTTCAAAATGAGTGGCTTGAGTATGAGACACCAGCGGAGGCCCTCTTCACCACCATAAATGATATTCTCGTAAGTAGGTGGGATAAGAATTGCACACATTTGCATTGCTTGGCTCACTAATTCAATCCAAAATTCCACAAAAATGAGTGGCCTATTGGTGTACTTGCAAAAATTTCCATTGGCATTGGGTGATTTGTAGGCTCTAATGCGATTAGAGACAAGGGGGATAAGAATCCCTATGCTTGGTGGGAAATCTTGGAGCGACATGCCCTCCTCTATAACAATTATTAATGAGGATTTTCTCTTAGGTTACTTCATCCTCTTGTTGCGAGAGGAATTATAGCACATATGGAAATCTATATAGTTTGAAGGAAATCAAGTTTGAGCAGTCCAGGATAAAGAGCATGGTGCATGTGCACACCAACCTTCATCTTATTTATAGGAAAAGGGAGGAGTGGTTGAATGGAAAGAGAAAGATTTGGGATGTTTTACCTGATGATATGGATTTGGATAGCAGTGTTGAGTTGACATTGGTCATATTAGAACTTAATGAGCCAATGTTATAGCTTGCCACTTTCAATGATGATGATCTTCTTGAGGGGTCATCCTCCACACCATGTGATGTAGAGATTAAATTGGATACACAACATGAGGATGCAAAAGAGAGCAGTGGTGGTAGTGATGCTAATTTTGATGTTGATGAGCTATATCCTTTGAGATTCTTCCATCCTAATCTGTGGTTCCAATATCAACCTTGTTTTTATTCACTATTTGTCGTTGGCATTCCCACATATAATATATGTGACTCAATGAGTTAGGACTTAGTGTCCATGTAATACATTTTGATTTTGAGTTGTTAATTTGTTTGTCATTATCATCATTAACGTAGTAGTAGGTACTAGTTGTAGCATTGATATTGTATGTATAATGTATGATTAAATTTGTGTCATCATCATGTACATGTTTTCGGGGTTGATGTGTCACGTGTTGGATACTCGTATCTTCGTGTCCTCTGTTGCCTATGTCATTGTGTCATATGATTTACACTTAGTATGAGTAAAGTTTTTGATCCTCTATTTTGTATAAAACAATTTGTGTTTGATTTTTTTTGTGATTCGAGCTTTTATAGTTCAAAAATACTTGCTACTTAGCAACGTTATATAATATAGATTATGCATATTTTTATTTTAAATTTAAATTAAAATTAGAAATTAACCATCATTCCTTACAACGATTGAGAATCCACCCCATTATCAACTTACAAAGTTCAAACATCTTATCATTATAAAATCCTTGGGATTGCTAACATCTTTTATTACATAACTTTCATGATGTAACTACACACTCTACGCCCTCAACTGAATATAAAATTTTAATTTTTTATACATTACATTGTGTGTATACATTAAAATTTTATTTGGAGACATTGTGCATATACTCAGCAGGGCAGAAATTAACAAGGTCACATAGCTGGCGTTCCTTGCCGCTTAGTTTAATCAAATATTTTAATGTCATGATGTGTTGTACGTACTCCAAACAATAATAAAATTGTAAAATAAGTTATATGAATATTTGTTTAACCTTCTTTTTATTATTTTTTTAATATAATTAAACTTTTTTTGGTGGATAACAAGTTAATAATTATTTATTTAATATTGACTGATTGCAAATTTTTATTATATAATTCTCATATTATAGTACACATGTCATGTCATTAAAGTATATATTGATATAATGAGAGTTGTACAAATTGTACACATGTATTTTTACATATTTTTTTCAAATTTATATATTTTTTAAATTATTTTTTTGTAAATTAAAAAATAAAACCCATAAAAATGATCTATTCAATACTTTTATAGTAAACATGTCATGCCATTAGAGTATTTATTGATATAATGAGAGTTGTACAAATTGTACACATGTTATTTTTACATATTTTTTTCAATTTATGTTTTTTAAATTAAAAAATAGATCTCATAAAAATTGTCTATTCAATACTTTATTGCAATAAGAAAATGAAATTTTTGAATTTAATTACAAACCATTTGTGTTTATAATACATAGTAATTAATGTATAATGTTATTTTTCAAATTATTTATATTTATTATACATAGTAATTAGTGATATAGTAACATAGTAAATTAACTAATAAGAGCACACAAAAGTCAATCTCTGCATCATTACACAATACTTAAGAGGGGAGATATTTCAACCAATTCATATTTGAGATAAATAGAAATAAATTTTATTTAAAATAAAAATAATAAATTTAATTTCAAAATATTAAACTTTGGATAGATTTTAAATTTTTGTAGCCAAAGAAAAACTAATAGCAAGTCATTTATTATAACCTGCTAGCCGCAGGTATAATAAGGCGCAAAGTAGAAATCCACTATGAACTTGTTGTAGTTGCTGCAACAACCCCTCCAAAAATCTAAGAACCTTGAAAATTTTCAGAGCCCCTTCACCAGGCGAAGCCACCAGCCCCACTTAGTTCTACTCAAAGAGTTCAGCAGTCTCAAGGAGCCCGAGGGAGAATTTCAGTTTTCAGCTAAGTAAAAAACAAGTTTCCAGTCCCTGCCTTAGTAAGTCAGTTGCAGAGTTGGAATGCGACTAAAACTAATCCTTGTGACCATTGCGAATATCATGACCATTGTAGCTCACTGGTCGCATAGGTCGCATATGTTGTGAAGTCACAACTTACACCCTTCTAAACTCTTGTGACCTAGTGACCTTCTGAGTCGCATAAGTTGCAGGGGTTGCAATATTGCGTCCCTCCCCGCCAAGATAGACGTGATTATGTGACTATGTGATCCCGCAAGTCACAAGGTCACAAGATCGCACCATCAACTCATAGTCATCAACACAACCATGCGACTGTTGCGACTATGTGACCTGCTAGGTCGCATGGTCGCATAGGTTGCAAAGTTGCGTCCCTGTCCCCCCCACAACCTCACACATACGACCAGTTCTATACATATATGAAGCCTCCAGTCGCATTTTTAAATGTTCTCTCGGTCGCACGAAGAGCTAGGAGGCCCTCCAACTTGAGTTCGCATGCGTGTTCGGCTCTAGGCAAGTAACCATCCACTGTCCTGCAATCATTCTTGTCTTCCAAGTGTCGGTGACCGCGTCCCTGACCTTTGGCATTCGCTCACCTTAGGGTTTTTCTTTGTTACTTAAGTTTCTTTCTCATTTCATGCCGGTAAGGTTGCCCTGGTTGCTTCTTCCCTTCCTCGACCTAGACAATGTGTTTTCCTCGACCCAGACAATGTATTTTCCTCAACCCATCTCCCTTTTCTTTTACCAGCAGGTTTGGATCCACTCATTTGAAGGAGACCCTGGCCCCCTTAAGTCATGCAGGAGCCTCCCTGATCTTTTTGAGCCCAAGTCACGCGTCTTGAAACCGCGATCCCCCTTTCCTTGCGAACTTGTGACCTCACGACCCCACGACCTCCATCTTGATGCGACCTGCGACCATAGCTCAAAAATTGTGACCTTTCACTCACTTTTCCCGCGACCTATGTTACTAGTCGCATCCTCATAGCCGTGATCATGCGACTTTCCTTCCCTATGACCTGTCACCTACTACCCCCTTTCTGTTTTGCAGTTTTAACTAATTTTTCATGCTGTCTCTCTTATCATGGGAGTGTGTTTTTGACATGCCAAGTGACATTGATCTAGAGTGTATATCCATTTCTTCTTTTGAGGACAAGATGGCTCCCCCCATCGCTAAAGCTGCTCAGGGGGCCTCGGGAAGTGGGTCATGGGAAGCTGACCCAGAAGAGGAGCCACCTATCTTTGGTGACACTGCTTACAATATAAGAAAAACCACTAAGATCTCCTGGTAGACTATCTACGAGGAGTTTGCTAAAAAAGATATTACAGAGACCCAGGAGGACTTCTAGGTGTACATAAACATCAAAAGATCCAAGTTACATAAGGTGGCAATGCACCCCTTGGTTTTCCCATTCTCAGAAACCATTGAGTAGATCTTGCAATGTATAGACACAAAAGGCTGGTTGATCAGAGGCCACGATGGGGCACACATAGTCGTTATCTCCCCAACAGATATCTGTGCTTACTACAGGCTCCGCGAGAGACATGAGGTCTTCAATACCAAGTGGCTCATTGGGTTCTTGAATCACACAAAAGACATCCTCAGGGAATGGTGGCAAGACCCTACAATGTTTTGGGTTAAAACAGATCAAGCTTACAAAACAGAGGGATTGCGGAAAGTGTATCAATCGATTGCTTCAATGATGTGCCGATTGTATGGCAAGTCAGACTGTGACATTTTCTATGGCACCTGGGTTCCCCACATGTACACCGTTGCTACCCAAGGGATCATTTTTAATTGAGCAAACATCCTATGCTCATCATTGAGAACAAACATAACGACCGCCAAGAACCCACAACCAGAACAACCTCTAGAATTCTATATGTCGTCATACCTCCTCGATGTTGTTTGCTCAAGGTGCTACTTCGAAAACTGGAGTTGTAACTGGGACTCGTCGGAAACCAACCTCGTGCATAGCCATTATAAATTTTTTTGGGACACGGGCTATAGAGGTATGTTAGATATCATCTCTGAAACTTTCATCGACCCATTATACCAAGTACTTTTTGGTGAGGAACCGCCATGCATGTCTAAGAGGGCCATGAAGACACTCATCAACGTAGCACATTGGTTCCCCATCGAAGAAGGGACATTCATTAGGGTGTTCGGTACCCATAAGCCTACACATGCCCTACCCAAGTTTGCCACAAATAGGACAATCCTGCAAGACGTCTGTTACTAGATGACGCAAGGGTTTTCAAAGATATTGAACAAGGGAAAGAAGAATCCCTGGCCCACTTTCCCCCTCACCATCGGGGCGTACATGGTAGAAAATTTCAAAAAAGTAGAGGTAGAGGCCGATGCGCTGAAAGGAAGTCTTTTCATAACGCTCAAGCAATGAACTTATGGTCCGAAGAAAATAGTAGCTGCCCATTGCAAGAAGGAAAAATTCAGTTGGTCATATTCTCACACCCAAAAGGACAATGAAGACAAGGTGAGGAATTGGTATAACACTACAAGAAAATTTAGCCCAAGCAAAGAGAAGGATGTAGAGGATGAACCCCAAGACGACTCCCAAGAAGATATAAGCCTCAAAGAAATATCTTTTGCCATAAATAAAAAGCAACTCAGAGCACCAACTGACTGTGGGGAGGCTAAGTAGTGCAAAGGGAAGGAGGTGGAAAACCTCATGAGCGAGAAGGAGGAGGAGGGTATAATGTTGGAAAAAAGAAACACTCGCTTGGCAAGGAAAAAACAAGAGCTCAAGAGGCAAAGGGAGCTGGAGAACAAACAACCTCCAGATTCTAGCAACTTGAGCTAGAACAAGAAAAGGAGAAGGCGGGAGGAACAAGAGAAGGAGACACAGTTGCAAGAAAAACAACGAGAACAAGAAGAGGGGGAGAGGAAAAAGCAGGAAGAAGAGGAGAAAAAAAAACAGGAAGAAGAAGCCCAGAGGAAAAGGCAGGAAGACAACTGTAGGTTGGAACAAGAGCTAAAGAACATGGAAGATGAACTAGAGAGGCAATGGGCAATAGTAGAAGAGGAGAGGAGGCAACGAGAAGAAGAGCTTAGGAGGGATAAGGAAAAGGAAGCCGGAGAAAGAGAACAAGGAGACACTAGCAAAATAGTTGACTTCGGCACAGGAAAAAATGAGCTCCCTTCATTAGACATACTCACTACTACTCCCCTCACCAGTGGACATCTCCCACTCCAAGAGCTGGGCATTGCAGAAGATCAAGACGAGGAAGTCCTAGATCTCACTTCACTCACTTTCAATGAGATAAAACTCAAGATCGTATAGGAAAGGCAGAAGTTTGCAGCAAGAATCCAGCCAAACCTCGGTCAGTGACCACGACCAAAGATATTGTGCCTAATATTACAACAAAACCTCAAATGATTACCTCAGCTAGGACGCCTTTCGCGGCCGCTACAGAACATAATGTGTCTAGGATGAGAAAACAGATTACAGATTTGTAGAACAGGATTTACACATCCGAGCATAGGGCCACCATGTTGGAATAGGAAAAGAAGAAGATGGAGGAAGAGGATGCAGCACTCTGCTTAGTACACTCAAGCACAACAGAGTTCCAAGCAACCATTGAGGTAGAAACAAAGACTCTGGGGGAATCCATGATGGTAGTTTACGAAGAAGTGTCTAAACTACACCACACAATAGCCCCCGTCGTGGCCATTCAGGCTCACACAAAAGAAAGGATAACCATGCTCAAAGAAGCTATGACTGATTTGTATAGGATACACAAATGGTCCGTTAAGTATCCAAGGGCCCCGACGGTGGTCCCAAAGAAAGACTGGATCACCATGCAAAACATCAAAGTCCAGCTCCGCATCAAAGTTTAGTCTAAAGGCAAACTAGCCAAAGATGCGGAAAGAGTACTAGAATCCTACAAGCATCTTTTTAGCAGCTTGGAATCAGTAATCCAATTACATGGAGTACCCACGATAGGAGAAGTCAGGTAGGTCAAGAAACAGGAAGAAATCACCTCAGAAGTTTAGGAATTCATAGAGACATTTAAAGACACACCCTGCACAAAGGACATGTTGGTTACCAAAGAAAACATCACATGTTATGTGGTAGAACTAGTAAGGATCTACACCAAGCTGGTAACCTTGAATAATCAAGTGCATGCCAAACAGAGCACTCTCATTCCCGATGCCCTCAAGCACCTACACCGAAATGACAAAGATCAGCCACAAATCATGCCCATTGCAACAGAATATAACCCATGGCACACATATTTAATGGAACAACTCAACCTTGATATTCCAGAACTTGCCATTATCAAATTAATGATTTAGATTGATAGTAATTTCATGACATTTTTGCCTACAGTAGCATAAAACACCTTGTGAGTATGAAAGGTCATGTAGAATACCAAAATTCATGTGGAGAATATGAAAGGTCATGAGGGAGGCCAAGAGTCAAGGGTAGACCAAGAGTCACCCTTACCCCATAAATATACCTTCAAGCCTCATTTGAAGGGACCTTTTGCTAAGGACATTTTGGGAGACATACATTGCTTGAGAGAATTTATGTCATTTTAATATATGCAAGGAATGATTGTAAGATTCTACTATTGGATTCTTCAAATGTTTTATGTGCTAATGCCATGAGTATTTTCTTTCACTTGTTGAATCAATTGTTCTAAAAAGCTATTTGATTTGCGATATGCCCTCTTACTATCTCATACTCTACACTTTATGTTGCTTCGTATGAATGATATTTGTTTTTCTAAATCTATACTCGTGCCAGTGAACTATTTCTTTGGTGTTGGTATAATCTGTTTCTGACTGTGCAAGTTATGCATGTTTATAAATGCTTGATCATTATGAACTGATTTACAATTGTTAAGCATTTTATCTTAGAATACATAAGTCTTATTTAGAGTCTGCTAATAGTAAATTTACATAAGGTTTTATGTCGTTTATGGTTTGGCTATTCATGGTATACACGATATAGGATATTTGTCAATTATTTCCTTGTATTTATTTAAGGTTCATGCTTTCAAATGGGTTCACATTTCACCTTTGTCCAAAGAAAAATCTACAAAATTGAATGACAGTTGGGCCTACATACTGAAAGGGATCCCTACCATAAACGGTGCAGGTTCTAGTTGGGAGCCTACACTGAGGAGATCCCCTTTAATGTTGGCAAAATATTCTAGCCTGTCAACAAAACTATAAGAAACAAATATAAAAAACAGATGTAAAAGCACGGTATAGAATCTACAAATATAAAACCAATATATAGAAATCTAGTTAGAGTCGTGAAGAGAAAGAGCAAAAATTAATAAATAAAACACAAGGCAGAAATCCAATGGCAACCATGAACTAAAAAATTTAAAGCGCAGGCCAAAAATCTAGTTAGAACACTGAAGCGACAAAGTACAAGACATAAATATAATTATAATATTCTTTGCCCATGGAAAATATAATTAGAATATATACTTATAGATGAGAATAATGGTATTTAATGTGGGTATTCATTAGGTTGTTATTAAATAATTTAATATTATATATGGAGTTTAGTGTTGCACTATTAAATATAATAATTGTTTTATTATTAGTTGTATACGATTTAATAATTGTTTTATTATAGGGAGTATATGTATATTGTTTGTTATAATTTCATTGAAAGTTATTACTTAATTTGGTATGGAAGAGATGTTGTAATGTTATGTACATTTTGACCCAATTAGATTACATCAAAATTAATCTTAAATTAATAATTATAATTAATGATTAAACCAAGATAGATTTATTTTAATTCTAGATCTACCAAGCTTCTAGAGAGATCAAATCTCTTGAGATGTAAACTTCCTTTAGAGTGAAAAGAGATTTAAACCCTCCGATCTAGGGTGGTTGTATGAAGAGATATAAAGTTTGACAATAGTAAATTAAAAAAATTATCATAATTTAGTTGTCAAAACAAAAAGTTCCCAAATGCATGTTGGCTATTCATTATTATTTCAGGAAAACTAAGCCACATGGAATTATTCTTTGGCGGTTAGTAAGAGGGTAGGATTTTTATTTTATGAGATGTAAGAGGGCAAACTTTAACCTCAAGCTCTTGGGTCATTAACATGTTTCTTTCCACGGGTAACAGACTAGCTTTTAACCAAACAAAAGTAGTTTTAAGACATACTTCAAACCTAATATATAAAACTATTATGTAAATAGAGATGATTTTAATTTAAAATTATTTTAAAAATCTAATAATTTAGTGAATTTAATTTTTTAAAATTGTATTCAATGAATTTATTTTTTTATATGAATTACATTTATTTAAATGTATAAAATATATTTAGACTAATTAATTTCGTTTCTCTATAAATATAAATATTTTTTTTTACCATAGGATGAATGGATAAAGATGGGTTGCACTTCTGAGCCAAATGTGGCAATGAAATTTTGATTCATATTCATTCAAGCCCTTAAAATTCATATTATCTTTGTGAATTTTTATTCGGAGTAAAAAGACAATTTATGGAGAATTATGTTCTTGTCCTAATGGTATGTTTTGCAAAAAAAATTAGTTTTGTATAATTGTCAATTACATTCAAATGTAAAGACATTTGAATATGGATAGAATCAAGGAACATGAATAAAATATCCAATCGGGAAATTTCAATAAATATTTCTTGTATGAAAAGGAAACGATATAGGATCTTTAGAAACAATATACTATTTTTATGAAAAAGCATAGTGTAACGAACCTCCTTAGCTTACCTGAGAATTTAGCCTCTTTGACCCATAAATTTAAAGTTTTGGGTTCATTTAGAGTTAAAGATTTACCCCTCCTTACAGATCTTGTCCTCTAAATTTTCCTTAGGCATATTACCATCAGGCCAATGTAAAAATTTATTCATAATTTTTTTACTGGTTCTATTACATGGAACCTTAGATTCATTAGCATGTCTACTGTACATGATCAACAATTAAAACTAATCATAGCATGTGTCTTATGAAACTCATGGTTTAATCCCTACCAGCATTAATTGACATTAATTCAAGTTTATTGTAATTAGTATGGATGTGTTTCATGATAATAGTCCTTTTCACATAGCCAATATGTTACTAACCAACCCTTCATTCACATGTGTATCTAGCTGGGCTAGCCTAAAAGGAGGCAGTCTTAGACATGCAACACAGATAACTTGAATCATTGGCCATACACTGAGGAGTATTAAGCATTAATTCTACAATTGTTCCGCATGCATAAGTATTTAATTTATCACATAACATTATAGGCACACTATATTTCTTATTTAAATGTAAGATGTAGATTTCATAGCTATCTCACATATTCATATGTGATCTTCTCTTAAACATCTTTAGTATTTACAACCACATATTATGCTTCCACTATGAACTCTGATCTTGGATATAAAAGAATTCACGAGTATAATACATTATCATAAAAATCATTAACACAGGTAACCTATGTATAATTGGCGCATGCAAATTCTATCATGAATAAGATAGCTTATGGGTATAAGTATTGTCACTCACTTCATACACTTATACTGGTAACTTCACATTAGAAGGCAACATGCATAATGAAAACCATATCTCCATAATAAAGTAGGAATTTAGATAAAACATATTTCATGTAAATGACTTAGATCAGAATGAAGGAAAACATTAGTAATCTACTCATAGGAATCTCATTTAATTCATTCATTCATGGTGATGAAAATTAAATCTTCTCATAGAGAAACTGAAACTACAGTAGAGAAAGAGTAGAATCATCATACAAATATCCCACGCTTCTAACACCAATGAAAACCTCACTTGGAGGGAGGAGCACCACCACCCAGCCACGAATCACCTCTAATTCCCCCTGAGCCGAAGATCTTGCAAAAGATCAACTGTTCTCAATTAATCGATGCACTGGGTATTTAATACCCTCTTTCATCATTTAGTTACCATTAGCGGCGTCTCGCTTTATGGATTTTTCTGTTTGCCTAGGTCTTATCCAGAAAAGCTCATCTTTATCTCCCACACCATTTTGCCATATAAAATCTTTCCTTTATCTCCTGCAAATCTTTTATGTCTGATGGATCTTTATCTCCCATCCATTTGATGGAAATCCAATCCATCCAAGCTTTTCTAGAATCATATCTAGAAGCTTTGTCATGAAAGATTCATCTCTATCCCATTCCTCATGGGATTTCGCAAGCATGTCCTCTCTCTTAGTGCTCCACCATCCAAGTGATTTATTTTATTAATATATTTAATAATACATTTGATTTTCATATTACATATCACCTAGCTTTCCTCAGCTTAGGTGTAGAATAGTTTAACCCACAAAGGAGGGTATCAAACCTAGCATTCCTCAGCCTAGGTTTACAACATTTAAAACACAAGGGAGGATATCACACCTAGCTTTAACTTAGCTTAGGTTTACAATAACGTAGTACACAAGGGAGGGGTGTTACATACTCCCCCCCTTAAATTTTACATCATCCTCGGTGTATCACTACATCATGTCCTTGTTTACAGGTAGCTAGTTTCTAATCAATAACTCTCCTCGTTCTGCCATCTGATGCAATTTTTCTGATGTACATCTGCGACAAGGAGTGCTCCCAACATCTCTCTTTCCATAGCTACATCAGTCTCAAGGAGTGCTCCAAACATCTCTCCTTCCATAGCTACCTGTCACAGATTTTTTTCAAACCATTTGTGAGAATTTATCGATGCAAAGTTTAACTATGATAAATATCATAATATGTTAATATTAAGGTAGTTATTTCTTATCATTTATTTTATCTGAAGAATTCATGTCCTCTGCTTTCATTCTTTCAAGCCTTTGTGTTCTTGTCAAACACTTGCTTCTTGCAGTCTCTCTGCATACAATACATCATTTAGCATATTTTCCACATTAATATGCCTGCAAAATCACAACAGATTATTTCACATCAGAAAATATTATATATATATTATATATATATATATAATATATATTATAATATATAATATATATAATATTTTCATCATAATTGTATGTATGCTAAACTACAATTAAACCTAGTTACTTATACCAAACTTACTTTCCTCCTTCTGGGTAATCTCAAGGTTTTTTTACCTGACCAGACATCCATCTAATGACTGCTTCATACCATGCACACAAGGTATGTTATACATACCAATACACATTTCATTTTTCAACCTTATAGCATATGTAGTGATATGGTCCCATATATACTTCTGTACATAGTCCATATGTGGTATAACCTATAATACCATCCTCATGGTATCACCTGCATGACATGAAATTTATCCACATATTTTTCCACCATGTTAGTATCATACCGACATTCATTTTTCATGGTTCATCCATGTAATTAAGAAAGTTTTTATGTCATGTGTAAATCGATTCCAAATGTCATGTGGTTACAATTTCAATCACATATTATTGGATTCATGCATATTTTCCTCTTAATCATACCTTCTGGTTAATGTTCTAAAGTAGATTATTAACTCATAGATGTTGAAGTTTAATATTCATGAGATCATTAATTCACCTTGTATGTTTTATTGTTGCCCTATTTATGCTTCAACAACCTATTGACCATGAATAATTTCGTGTAGTTATACATGGAAGTTTTTACTACTTATAATCCTACACTCCTTGTAGTTGTAAGTGTTTATGATCTCAAGGTATTTACATGTTAGCTCATTATTAACATTAAATCACCCTTTACCAAAACCTGAGTTATCTGTTTATGAATTCTTGTTTGAATCACATAACATTTCCTTATGTTGTTCAAACACCTTATCAATGCAATCTATAAGAGATCCTCATAAAATTTCTTGGTACAAATTATGATATCAATCTATTTAAATAGATTGTTAAATATCTTTTAATTGACCCAGGGGTCCATACCATTTGTGCTACTTCACCAATTACTATGGTTTGCACTCAAGGATACTTATAGGTTCTATTATACATAACCTTCAAAAGATGCATATGTCTTGGAAATTGGTTTAAGTTAAATTTCCCCTTTAACCATACTTTCTTCCAACTGAAGAACGAGTCACATTGTAAGAGGACGCATCAATCAAAGGATTAATTTGACCATAATTTGTACAGTTATATAGTCTTTATACTATAACATGCTCTCACCATCCTTTACTTTTGGATAATACTTTAATAGCAATTATACCATTTATAAGTTGTTTTAATAGTCCAACTTGACTTTTCACATTGGCATGCATACTTTGCCTATTTACTATTGGCATATAACATCATATGCATATATAGCTTGATTTAGACTCAATACTCTTTCTTATACATATGCATAATATCAAGACCATCCACCATTAACCATTTGATAATTGCATTATTCTTACAAGTCTATAGTACTGCACACACATGTGCTTGCATGGTGAATTCATATAACTCATTAATATGCATGGATATTAAACTTGTTCCACTTCAACATGTTTATCTTAATGACTACTTAACCACACTATGGTAAAAACATGTAAAACTATCCATGACAAGGGATAGGTATAATATATAACAATTATGTCCAGATACAACCATGGAATTCGTCCATTATTTAATCCTCCTTTAATGTATTAGGTGAGATTTGTTTTTATTCACCAATCCTTATTTAAATCTCTTACCTAATATAATTTCCTACATGATTCCTCAATCGGTACATGTTATGGTTTATGTTAAAGGTTAAAAACTTTCTAATTGCTCTTCATCATTCATACTACCAATTTCACCCAAGTTTTCCTCTAGTTGCTATCATGCATTTATGTATTTTACCTTTACTTTTGAAACTACAAACCACATGCTCAAATATGACCAATTTGGAGATTTACATGAAAATCATCCTACTAAGATAAACTAGAATTGGCTTTGCTTATTCACGGAATCATTATACATATTGATTTAATGTATAAATATTTATGTAGTTATCTGTTAAAAGCATACTATGTTGCATACTAAACATAGTAATGATCAAGTTCCGAAGAAGAGTTCTCAAGCATTCCTCTAAACTCAACTCATAAACCATTAACATAGGCAGCAATTCATTTCGTTATTCTCATGCTTACATATAGCACATAAGACAAAGTGGGCAGCTTATCCATTACTTCCTCTAAATCACATAATATATTCTTCTACTAATTTTTAATGTAGACAACACATGCATCCACACAGATAATCTCCTTCCATGAATTGATATGTACTTTATGCCTCTTGAATATCTAAGTTAAGGTATTACCTTACTTAACCAAAATCCTTCGAGTTCCAATCTATGCATGCTTATTTACTTATACATAATGTCCTCATAATGTTTTGTTTCCTCAAGAATGTGTAACTGTAACATTTTCTTACTAAAATGATTCATCTATTAGCAAACCATAAAGTAATTTACATCATTACTTACCTATGCCCTGATCAACAATCACATTAAATTCGAAAGACAACTTTAAGGTGTTTAGTCTTATAAATGACTTGTATTTCTCATCCAAAAACAAAATACACACAAACAACATATCTAGCTCCAGACACATAAGACAAAATACAAATAGAGATAACACAAATTTACAAAACCCTCCATAAAGGGCTTGTTTCTGATGCCTACAACATTACTTGAAAAGGTAACCACCTGACAAACGTGGGTGTTATTTTCATCAGATTTGACCATAACTTCGGTAAGAAGTGCATTGGCAGAAATTCCACTTCCTTTAGCGTCCATAAGAAAATCTCTAATTGCCTTCCTAGCTACAAGAGAGTTGGAAAAGCCATTAACTCCAAACCAGAAAGTAAGTACAAGGGTGATTACTATTTCGGTCAACTTTGGCACCAAGAAATTATAAAAAGTGTTGTATTTTGTAGATCCCATATGGCTTTTTGTACCTCCAGCCAAGTAACCTTCTAAGACTTCTGAAGCCACAACTATGACTCTTCTGCCATCATCAACTTTGAAGGTGAAATATCGTACTAGTAGCTTCATCCACGCGTCAGAGCGAGCATGTTGCAATGGAATGAAAATGCAAATTAGTTGCCCTATGGGGATGGAATGGACACAGATTTAATCAAGAACTTCAGACACCAACTTGAGTCACTACTCTTTGGCTTAGAAAGAAACCGAGGGCCTTCCACACTCAACAGCCCCTGCTCGTCGTAGTACCCATGGCAACCGTTTACGAGGAATTTTAGACATAGGAGTAAGCAGATGGAATCAGAGAAGGGTTTCAATGGGAGGGGTTTCAATGTCCCAGGAATCCGACGAGCTGACATGATTGTGATCTCTTCAATTGTATATAAGACAATGTAATTGCAGTCGTGATCGTCACACATCCCTGAAGCAATGAATGGAAGGAATTCCAATAGGATGGAGTGTCCATAATTGGCATTGGCTTTCATGAATTCCCTCATAATTGGCATAATTCGATGCACCATTTGACAACATTACAATAGAAACATCAGCTAGATCTTTTGATGTGGTCATTATTTTTCCATTCATCCTATGTATGTTCCTAATTTTGGGACTTAGAATGTCAAGGATAGAATGGGAACCAATCTCAAAATTAAGCCCTCCTCTTATGAGGCTGTTAACAAAAAATGCTAAATTAGTGACACAAGTTTGAGTAGGGAAATTAATATTTCTAGTTACACCTTCACCTACTTCAAGTTGCCCCAAGGAAACACTTGACAACCATGCAGAGCAACAAACCAACTCGATGATCAACAATTGCAAGATCTTTCTGCTTCCGACACAATTCTTGAAGAAACCCATTTCTAAATACAATCTAGAGGAGACGTGCACCCAACTTTTGATAAACATAACTTATGTTTGTTCTCTCAATCTCTATTCTATGTCTACAACATTTACCTTACAATCTCATGCCTATAAATATTTATTCCATATGTCTGCTCATTTGGTTTCATTTGCTTCCAAAGGAAACGATTAGAGCACACCACACCACACAATAGAACGAAAGAGATAAATGAAAAATAAAATAAAGAGAAGTCCATGACGATCATTCTTCTTTAAAATTCTAAAGTATCCCTAGGAGTATCTCTATATTTAGGGTGATCCCCACCAACGAAGGTAGTGGCACTTACAGCAAAGCCGCCAAAAAGCACGCTGACAATAACACATAACTCATATTCCTGTGAGCATATCGACTTATCTAACTTTAAAAACGAAAATGCTCAACACATAATACAAAAAGAGAATACATATCCATGCCATTGTTAATGCGTAGCCACCTTACCAAGATTTACTTATATTACAAAAAATAAAATTTTTATCTTTGATTCTGTCAACTATATTGAGAAACCGCTCCAAAGACAGGGGCATTGAAGCTTAATAGTTTAAGGCGGCGCATATCTGCCTCCAATTCTAGCACAATAGTGTTCTTAGTGCCTATGTGCACCAAAAGCCTCCCCTCAATCGCTTATTGCCGGTTCTAGCTTCAGTGCACCTCTGGACATTAGGAACTCTCCCCCTTCCAATCCACCACCTACAGAGCTACCTCCACCCCCTTTGGAATGCTACGAGTCCCTCCACCAGGAGGCCAAGAGCCAGCACAGTGGTAGATGTAGCAAAACAATTCTACACTCATTGCCTTCATCAATCGAATACCACACTCTTTCTTCCGCTAATTTAAATGGGTATGAAACTCAAACGATGTGAAGTGGAAGAATTTATGCAAGGGAAAAAGAAGTAAGGTGTTTCATGTTTGAGCTTGCAATGAATGGTCTTTATAGCAACTGAGTTGCTTTTCACAATAGTCTTTTCTCAATTCGACTCTTGGCACGACCAAAAACCCTGTGACTTTTGCCTTACTTTTTCCAAAAAACAAGAGTAAAAGCCACCGCCTCCACATGTGCAAGGTTTATATGCCAGGGTGGTTAGATAATGACTATCGATAAGACTTATCTCTTAACATTTCAGATAATCCATATCCTATTTTTTATTTTTATTTTCTTTCGATTGCTTTTACCAGCATGATCATGGATAACATTTCCATATTCGAAAGTAGAAAATCGACTTTCGAGATCGAAGAATTTAGTACCTCACCAGATCAATGGATGGGATCGCGTTCTCATGGATGTTTCCAAAGCCGTGGATATAGTCGAACGTATCCAGTAACTTTTGCATGCCTTCATTATCTGTAGTAACATAAACTCACATGCAATTTTTTTTATTTTTTTAACAATAGTATTCAGGATTTCTCTCCTTCCTAATATTTGGATGGTGTTGTTGCCTTACCCATTGACAATAATTCTGTGAAAACTTCGAATTGAAATAATCACCTCTTACTCGACTTTTGTTGCTTTTCTCATGCCTACTCGGAATAATTATCAACGCCCTAGGCTCCAGGTCAAAAGGGATGAGCTTGGTATGAAGAACCATGCAGATTTTCCCTGTAGTAGTTCAATAGGCCGAATGGTAAACTAAGAGTCTCGGTGCCTCACCCCCTTCTCAATTTACATATCTCCCCCATTTATACTCTGATTGATATCTAAGCCATCGATCTCTCCTAGATCTGCCTGCGGCCTTGTCTGGCTTCACAAAACATGGGTTCTCCACTGATGGAGTGATCCAGGTGGATATTGGTGGCCACCTGCCAAGTCCATCTGGACCCCCATCATTGTCTCTTTCAACATTTTTAGTTTCCTTAATTGTAGCACAACTTACTATTTTTAGCAGTTTTTCGGGTCCTGAACTTCCGGAGCCGTTTTGAGGCCCTAAACGACGTTTTTTGGGAATCCAGGGGCAACACGGGTCCATGGAACATGGACCGATGTTGCCGTTCCAACAATGATAGTTCTCGAATAGATCTTTCTAATGAGCTATTGTACGCGTCAAACGGAGATCGTATGCCAAAGTTACGACCCCGGGAAATTGATGTACCAATTTACCCAAAACGGGGCCCACAATTTGGCGTTTCATCTTCTAAGAGTCGGTTTTGGAATGTGAAGGGTTTTCCATTGTTTCTCCATAATAAATAGGCCTTCGAGCCTCATTGTAACACAAGTTCGGAACAGTTCAGAGACATGTAGCCGCACATCTCTTCTCAGAGATAAGCTACCATAGTCCTAGCTGGTTTATTTCCAATTCTGGTTGCAAGCATATTTCGGTATTTTCCATTAATGAAATGAAGTGTTATTTCCGCTGCATCTCTTTATTTATGGTTATCGCATCTCTGTATTTATGGTTATCTCTGTAATCTATTGCGTTCCTGTTTAAATACGGATCATTCATCATGGAAAAAGAGAACAGAAACTATGGAGTTTGGAGATATTTAATAATATCCCCATACCAAGGATCTTGCGAGGAAATAAGAGACAAATGTTCATCAATAAAAGTTTCCTCATAAATGATCTCTTCCTCACAAGGAAACTCTAAGATCAACTCTGCAAATACTAAAGATTTCATAGATTTAGCTGACATGAATTCATGCTTGAATTTAGCTGATGACAATACATCTATTATAGTTGCCTCCAATCACTCGCCTACGAAGAGAAAACTGAAATGGATTGACGACTGCTAAGACAAAAGTTTTTTGAAGGAGAATATAATGGCTAGGTTGCTAGATAGCATGGAAAAATTACAAAAATAGTTTCTCAATGGGATAATAATGCATTTCAGGACCTACTAAGCCTTGGCTGAGATAGTAGACTATGCGCTCACGTAAGGCAAAGAGGAAACTTAGTTAAACTAGAAGAAGTATGTCGCGACAATATTGTAGAGGTCTAATATGCAGGATAGTAAACTGGTGAAGGTTCCTATTCCTGTAGGTGTAAATTTATCTACTGAACAGTGTCCCAAGACACAATAACAGGAAGAGGAATTGCCTTGTGTTCCATATGCAAGTGCAGTTGGTAGTCTGATGTATGCAATGGTATGTACCAGACCAGACATTGCACATGTAGTGGGAGTGTTATAGGTGGAAAAACCCAAGGGGCTTCTGTTGAAAACTTCAATAGAGCGAAAGACATACAACATAAATAAATGTAGAGACAAACAGTCTAAATTCTTAAACTACTGAAGTAGGAAGAAGTGGTATTACACGGAGGTCCTACGTTCAAGGTCGATCCCGCAGGATCCAAACCCTCTACTCCTTCTGATGCCTTTAGAACATGTAACTTATGCAAGAAAAGCATGTACACCAATAGTAATAGAAAGCATGTTCATGGTATATGTGTTAGATCATATAAGAAAATGGGCAATTGAGCATTAACATAATATTTATAAGAAAATAATAACATGGATTAATGCATAAACACAATAAATATCAGGAACAAAACAATTTCTTTTATTGATGTAAGCAAAATGAAATGTGGAAACAACCTGAGTCTTCCTCCAGTGTCAAGTGGAACCTTCCTCTAGATCTGTCCTTCCCAAGCCTCAGCAATCTTCCTCCACTGATACACAGAAGGATGTGATAAAAGGGATGAAGGATGTATAAAAGAACGAAACAAAGGTTTCCTATAACTTGGGGGTGTAGAATACACATGGATTTCTTTAGACTCAATCAGGGATGTAATCAGCGATAATATCAATATCTCATCTCCTCTCCCCTTAGGATTTCCCATGGAGGTTTATTTATACATCTACAAATTAGTTTTTTCAGTTGGTAAATAGTTGGACCACAGGCTACAGTAGGCCAATAACAGGTAAAACCCGTAAACTCCACCCGAATTTAAGGAGATTATTTAATTTTTAATGTTTTAACACATATGCACAGGTTGGGTATATATTGACCCACATGTACATGCCTTTTATATAGGGCAAAGTAAAGTATGGTAAGTAAAACACTATTTTTTAGAATTTGGACAAAGTCTAGAAAGGAAGTGTTTCCCTAGGCCATAACTAGAGCATCAAATCTCCAATAGTGATAAATTGTGCTATAACAGATTCCCCTTAATAGATGAGGTCAAAAGGTGTCATGATGGCTGAAATGTATTAATTTTATAGAAGGAATCATGTCTAGACCTCAGAGGAGTTCGCTAGAATTCAACCTACCAAGCTAGTCAAAGAGGTCAGAAAGAAGATGTTGTCTTAGGTGGGCATACCCATGCTCAATGATAATAAAGCATGTTTGCATGTCATGTACAAAAGTGGATCCAATATGCATACAATTATAAAGGAACTAGAAATACTTAGTGGATCATCTGATCATATCCATAGAAGTACATGTCCCAATATCACATATAAAGAACTAATCAATGATTCTGAAGTAGAATGTTGATCACTGAAGTCATAAAGCTCATCGCAAAAAATACCAAGTGAAATGGTGGAACAAATGGTACTACATATAACTCAGGTGCTAATATATAAGATGTCGTTGTAATGAACTACAACATATAAGGTGGATGTTGTCAACTAGTAGAAACATGAGAAAATGACAAGTGAACCAAGAAATCGCAATGCAAACCTAAGGTCTTCACCAACCGTCGTGGTACATCTCTTCACAATGGGAATAAATGATCTGAAGTCGACCATGTGAGAAATCATTTCATTATTGGTCATTGATGTATTCATTAACAAACATGAGACTACTCACCGATAATAACAAGTGCGAATAAATGAGTTGTAGTCGAACACTTAGAAGAATCTATCAATCAGGAGACAATGATGTTTTCCCACTGTCAATAGTGAACGAGTCTACCACTGATGACTGCAAACCCAACGGTACTACCAAATGGACTCTAGATCTTCTTCCCGGAGCAATGAGTTGAAGTCGATGGGAAAAGATCCTCTAGAAGGAAGGCATTAATGCATCCTTCATCAATCTAACATGAGTGTAACCCATACACCAATAATGTTGAAGGAATCAGGTGAATAAAGATGTAGGAACCCAACCGAAGCACGTTTCTTGTGTACACAATATGTAGCTAACGCACGATAGAAATGCTCTAGACCAACCAATAATCAAAGTTGACATAAAGGCAAGGAGTCCACCAATAGGGTCAAATGGAAACCAATGTACTGCATGAATCCTAATTTGTGATAATGAAAGCTGATATCAAACACAAGGGAAACCACTCAGTCAAAGACCCATGATACTAATCGATGCTGAGCATAAGGTGACCTATCAATAATGAAAATAGGTTCATGGTGCAGCTCTAGATCTTCCATCAGAGAAATTTGTCGTAGGCGATAAGAGAGAAACCTACCAGCAAGAAGTCAATGGAGACCTTCTCAAACTGGCATGAGAAAAGGACCAATTAGATTATGTAATAATGAGCATGACTCTACCAACCAAGGATGGCCGACTGAAAAATAGGTCAAGGGACACCAGAGAGCCTGAATTAGGTTTATTTCCCTTGAACAAGAGCATGATTCAAATGTGACTACATGGCATCATATCATAACTCTGTATAAGCTTTTCATGCAAGAGGCATAAGAAAACTGTCCATATGATTGGAAGAAATAAAAAATCGGAGGAGTAATCAATCAATAACAAGGATAAGGCTCTCCTAAGTCAAACTAAAGCCCATCACAATGGAGGAAAGACTTATTTTTTTAGTGCTTTCTTCAAGGGAAACACAACTAACCCTAGCTCCCATCAATTATGGAAATAATGTCTCATTCCCTCTCTTTTTGGAATACATATTTTTTTTTGTCTTTTTTATATTCATGAAGCCTGAAAAAGAATAAAATAATGTTATAGTATAGTGGAAAGAACAAGTGACCAAACACAGATGCCCTAGTTCCTGGGAGGGGAATATTCCTATGCTCAATGCAAGGTGATGAAACTGGTCAATGACAGAAAACTCTATCTATGTACAAACAATTTATCATCATGATCATATATATACACATGATACTTAAATTATTTTTTTATGTTTTTTAATGTGATGAATGATTTATATGCCAATCTAATGCTTGATTAGCGCTAGAATCTACTAATGAATTTTTTGATCGTGGAATATGAACAGATCTGATATAAAAAAATCATCTTTGTAACAATTGCACTCTCATATATTGGAGATATAAATAAGGATCTCTCACATGATAGATGTTATTTAGTTGAGATACCACCAGCTATGAATCCAACTAAACTACTAATGAATCAAGACAAAGAGATATTATCTCATATAGTAAATTAATAATAGCAGTATATTTGGCGATATTATTTGAAGTAGGACCAATACATATGCCTCTTGAAACCAACAACTTTCCATATCGATAATAAATCACCTAAGCCGTGGAAGCAAGGATCCGTTTTTCTCTACTAGGACCATTTGTGAATCCTAGATATATCAGATCGTCCATCAATACCTTCAAAAGAAGATAAAAATTATTGACATCACTAACGACTGATAGATATGTACAAAAATACAATATATACAATCAATCAAATGCTAGGCCAAAGCATAAGAAAAATACTTCTTAAGATAGAGCCCATTTTTAGGCTCCACCAGTTTGTTTTCCTCAAAATCAATCAACTCATAAGCTCCCTTTTTCAAAACAAATTTGAAAGTGAAAGGCTTGTACCACAAGGATTTCAACTTGCCTTCCCCCAAGCCATATTTGTCTTGGCCGTATACTAGGACAAGTTCGCGCTTGGAAAAAATTATAGGATAGACAACCTTATCGTATTGTGTTTTTACCCTCTTCTTATGAGCTTACTTGATTATGGCTGTGTTGGATACCTATACCAATAGGTTTCATATTTCATGATTGGCAAAATTAAAGTGCCAAACATGCTCTACTTTGCTGCTACAAAGGTTCCATATTTGCAAGAAAAGACAAGGTGTGTACATGCCTTCATGCCCATTGAAGTTCTGATGGATGACCCAACAGTCTAAACTGGGGCATGCCATGTTTTCAATTTATGTTGTAGAATAGAGAAAGAAATCTGTCCAAACTGTTTAATCTTGGTAGATCAGTAGTTAGGGAGAGAAACTAAGGTTCCCAACTGCTTAATCTGGGGCCTTGGAAGAAATAAGGGTAGTGCTAGATAGGAAAGGAAATGAAAAAAAAGAAAAAGCCAATGAAAAAGAAGAGGCACACAAGGGGTTTGCAAGTCCAAGTGCACCCACCAAGAAGAAATAAAAATGCTAGGCAAAATAGTTCGGTAGGTAAATGGGGTTGCAGAAATGATGTTCCTCCCAAGATCAGCTTTGCTAAGCAAGTACAGGCAAAACACCCCAGTGGAGCATGTCTAACTCCCCTCTTTCCCTCTGTTTACCACTCATGACTAACACCCCTGCACCAGGTATGTTCATAAGGGAGACCCAAAGCTTTATGATGGTTCTTATAGCCTTTAGAAGCCACATTTCTTGTGTAAAGTTCTTTTCATTTTGATCTACTCTTGTACACTAAGTTGTTTTCAAGAAAACTTAGTAGTATTGGTCTTCATTCACATTTCCCCCCCATATTAACCTCTAACTCTATTATCTAGCTCCCTATGCTCCACCTCCCCTATTATTATAACACCATGGTGTATAAACCCTAAACAAGTATAAATATCCCCTCCTTGGCATTATAGCCATATGTTCCACTACCAGGGCATTGGATTAACATCTGGTTAAGCTCAAGAACCCAAGCCTAACCCCTTTTCTCTATCAGAACCTACCCACCTAGCCAACTCTCCAATTTTGCCTAAAAACCCTTGAGGAACCCCTTTTGGACACCTTTACACTACTAAAAGGCTAGAATTTTGATAAAATCCGCTTTCCCCGCCTTATCCTAAGGTCGGGAGCCAATAAGCGCCTTTTCATAAAAATCCATCAAACCCGCTTATCCTAAGTTTTGCCCTTCATGTCCCTTATGCGAAAATTTCATGAAAAAACCTTTGTTTCTCGCATTTGCCTAATGTCGTCGGGCATATTTAATTTTTTAGAAAAACTATTGAAAATCATTTATAAACCGAAGGGTCCCGCCAGGCACACTTGCCGATAAATATTATTATTTTAAACCGCTCATTAACATTATCCGCCGTGCAGCTTGCTGGCCCGATATCCGTCAGATCGCGGCCTTTCCAGATCAACGGTTATTGTGGGTTTCGGAGGGGCCCGACGCCTGACAGATAACCACCAGTGGTTTTATCCTCCGTGCATATTCCCTGCCCGACAACCGTCATATCTCGCACCTGAAATCCAACGGTCCTCATGGATTTCGGAAGGGCCCCGATGTCCGATAGATATCGTCCGATATCTGTCAGACGATGATGTCACGCGGGGACACGCGTAGCTCCCAAACTCCGTCGGAGCCCCCTCTGACAGATTCCTTGCCGTGCAGGAGGGGGCCTGATATGACGACAGCTGTCCGCCCGCATCACCGTCCTATTGTCGCCTACGTCAACGCCATGACTACGCACACTGCCCTCCATTCGTCCACCTGTCCGCCACTTCATCGCCCCTGTAGACCAGTCTCAGGCTGCCACATCACCTGATGACGTCATCCGACCCGGACCCACATGCTGACGTCACTCAAAAAGCGTGCCAATATGCCAAAAAAGCCATATTTTCACGATTTTACGTGTTTTTCATCACTTTTTGCAAAAAGCACCTCTACTCTCTCTGCATGCGCATTACGATGAACAATTCGCCAACCAACTCCAGACCATCCACAAAAGTTCAAAGTGCGCACCCAACTGCTGTTTCGTCCTGAGCAACTTGTTAAACAGGTATTTGCCCATGAACCTCCTTGCAAACTGGTTTATTCACAGTAAATTGTAAAAAATACCCAAACACGGTGCAAGCTTAAGAATTCACCACAAAACCAAACATATCCAGCTCCCCTTCAAAGAATTAACGGTCGAATTGCACTGGCAGAGCCATTTTGCACTAAAATTTTAGGGAAAACCCTTCTTTGTTCGCGCAGTCGTGAACCATAGCACATAACCTGCTCCTAAATTATCAAAAGAGGTCTGCTAAACACGGTGAATAACCTTCTTAGAGTGCCAAACAGTATTTCAATTGCTGTGAACCTCTTCTGCAACCCTGCATTCCTCTGAAAACCTTCTTTCTCAGATAACACGTTCATTATTTATCAATAAGCATTCAAGCAAGCATGGATACTCCCAAGGCATCAGTAGCCCTCAATGTTACTCCCCTGAATACTCCCCAGAGAGAGCTGGAGTGGCAAGATTTGGCAGACCTTGATTACCAGATCTCAGAGGACAGCCCATCCAAATGCAAGTTCCACATTCATCTGTTAAACGAGCTCAGAGCCAGACATAGAGATGGAACAGATATTCTAGGCATTTGGGAGTCCTCCCTCCCGATCTTCAAGCTGCCTCAGGTCAACCAGTTCCCTGACCTGATTCACTTATGTGTTGTCTGCTATGACCCCATGCAGAGGGCTATGCTCAACCCTCAAGGTGCAGTAGTGTTTTATACAACCCCTGAGGCCATTAGGGAAATGCTCTAGTTCAAAACCTAGAAGAAGCTGGTTCCCTTGTCCCTGCTGGACCTGATCAACCAAGGAGCCAAGGTGCTGACAGAAGCACAGATCCTAAAGCTGAATCAATTGTTTATCACAAACTCTGACACAGTGCTGCACCCTCCCATTTTTGATGGCTACCTAAATCAGCTGGGTCTGGACCTGGCATACATGATAAGCTCAGTTTTGGGATAAAAATCAATGGAGTTTATTGAGGAAACTGTATTAGTGATGATGACAATGTTTTCCCCCGGTAAGACCCCCATTTGTTATGATTATGCTACATATGTCTCAGACAAGATACATGAGCAATTTCTACACTTGTCCAGAGAGAAGGTGTTCAGATACAGCTCATACATTTATCATCTCATTGTGTACCACCAACATGAGAAGTTCTCCTTTGAGATCAAGAGAACTGATGCAACAGGCAACCCTAGGTCAGTGGTATACTGGACCTCAGTCTTCCACATCCTCACATACTCTCCGTACACATACTCTGAGTTCATAGACTTATTCATCCATCCAGCTATGTCCCTCTTTGTAACCTCACCCCCTCCAAGACTGTCTGATGAGATGCAGAGGATTCTGCAGCTATCCAGCGCCTACAGTATAGGGGATTGGTACTTCTACCAGCACTTCACTGTGATCAGAATATATGGGTGTGAGCTGCGCCCATACAAATTGCCTAGGTATGTGCCTATGAGACTCTTTGCCTTGGAATATTTCAGGCAATTTGGCAATGCCGATTAGGTGCACTTTGCTGGAAGGGGTAAAAAGGCACAGCTCAAAGTGAGAAACCAACTTGGCCACTTTATCCTAAACAAAAGAGAAGGATGGAAAGAGGCAGACAGGATGCTAGAAGGCCTTGGCCTAAAACAAAGCTTCCTTTGGAAGCCTTATGACCCAAATAACTTTATATCCTTGAAAAGGCAGAAATGCATCTCTCTAGCTATGAGCATGAGAGCATGCTCCACATTCAAAGACATGCCAACCAACCAAAGTGGAGAAGAAACACACTAGAAGAACCTGTGACTCAAGAAGAGCTAGTTGAAAGAGCTAGAAGGCATTTGTTAAATATGGCTGACTTAGAATGTCCTTCTTAGGTACTTGCTCTCCCAAAGCCTCAAACAGTAGCAGTTGCTTCGTCTTCTGCAACACAGCAGGAGGCAGTACAAACCACAGATCAAGGGCAGAGCAAAGGCAAAGAAAAGATCATGGAAGAACCACAGGGCCAACAGGGTCAACAACAGCAGCCCCAGCAGGAACAGCAACAAGGAGACCAACAGGGTCAAGAAAAGCAAAAAGGAGAGGCCCAGATGGCTACCCAAGAACAAACAGCGCCAGTGGCACCTCCAAGGCAAGACTCTAGGGTTCATTCCTCTGTCCTCCAGACCCCTCAAAGGGAGGACGTTAGCAGAAAGATAGAAAGGGAGACTCCCCTCACTGAAACAATAGAGAAGAGGCAAAGATATATCCCTTCTCAGAGGAGGAAATTCCAAGCATGGAGGCTTCTGCCAGCTCCTTGCAACAGGAGCAAGACAGGGCAGCATTGGGAGAAGTGAGCTCCTCAGGGCAGCAGCAGGGAACAGGTGCAAACATAAAACAACAGTTAAAAGATGCCAAAAGGAGTGAGCCAATAAAGATTCAGCTCTACAATCACCTGCTAAGCATGGCACCTGCAAACCAACAGAGGCTCATGTCTACATTTGATGTGCAGGAAGGAAAGATGACAATGAGCCACTTCACTCCAACAGTGCAGCAACCACAAACAACTACAGATTACATCAGGAACAATTTGGAGGTCCTGTCAAAAGACATCCACCCGATGGATCAGATTGAGCTCCACAAATAGACGGGTGAGATGGTCTATGCCACCTTGGCTGATAAGACCTTAGTCAACTACAGGCTGCAGAATAGCCTGAACAATACTGCAGCACGGCTTGAGTTGGAAAAGACTTCCTCTCAAGCTAAGGATAACAGGATTAAAGCCTTAGAGGAAATAATAATAGAGTTTGGTCATGACCCCAATGATGTTAAGGCTGTACAACAAGTCCTCAAGCTGAGGGATGCTGATATGGCAGCAATAAAGAAGAAACTGAAAATCCCACCAACTCTCCACCCACAAACAGATGAGGTTGCCCAGCAGAGGCAAGAAAAGGATGCAGCTTCCTTATTAATGACATTATACAAGGATCTCATCCAAACACAAGAAAAGCTGCAGGAATCAGTAGCCACATTGGAAGCAGCATTACAGCAGAAGGAGGCAGGTCAATCCTCACAGCCACCTCCAGGAACAATAAATCTTGAGGAAACCCCTCAAGACACTGCCCCTCCCAGCCAACAAGTGCAGCAAGAAGCTCCAACCACCACAGCACCAACCACCTCAGCACCAACAACAGAGCAGGTTGAAAGCCTGGACATGCAGAAGCTGAGGAAAGAAATACAGGTACTGGAGTCCCAAATGTCTGAGCTAAGCCAAGCCCAGGACAACCTCGAAAAAATAAACGAGAAGTATGATAAATCAAAGCAAAATGTGGCTGAGAGGGAAAGGGAGGTAAAGTCCCTGAAAAAGAGGATTGCTGAGCTAGAAAAAGAGCTCACATTGGATAAAGTTACAGCAGAGCTCAAAAGGGTCATCTCGACCACCATTGGCCAGTCAATAACAAACTAGTGGGAATATATTGAGGCCATATATGAGCAAGTGGCACTCATAGGCAGAGCACGAAAAGAAATGCAGAGGGCAAGGGCATCTCTAGGCAATATGCCTGAGATTGCCCCCAAGATTATAGAAGTGCTGAACTACAGAACAAGTTCCCAGCTGGTAAGAATGGGGATTGGAAACAGGACTGAGACTATCTCCTTAATCAAAAGAGTCCTGACAATGAGAAACCTAATTCAGACCCTGGACAGAAGAATCCAGGATATGCAAGCTGATATCAACAAATTCTAGAACAGGTTTATGGCCTTGCAGGACAGGGGGCTCCCCAGCATATTAGATCCTTCAGGAAAATTACTCTCCCATGAGAAATATGTCAAGAGAGTAAGCAATTTTGCAGCAACACAGATTGCAGAGGCAGGCCCAGTAACAGGGCAAATTCTTTTTGATAGAGTAGATAATTTATTTTTCATTAGAAATGAAATTGCACATTTATTTGATGAGGCCCCTCACTTCTATAAGTATACAGAGGCTGATGAGACCATAGGGTCAATTTTGAAACATCAGTTGCCTTCATCAGATACATGGGAGGAATTGATTCGATTACTGTTGAACCAAAGTCAGTAATCGCGGTTTTTTCTTCAACAAACAGTTTGAATCTCATACACAGCAGGAGAAAGACACATCAGCAGGTATGAAGACAGAGGCTGAGCCAACTCAACACAGGTAGTCAGGCCACAACAGCAGTGTCAGCAGTCACAGGTGGCAGGGCCGAGAAGACACAGAAAGTTGCAGCTGCACAGCCACGTCATTCAGCAGTTATGCCAAGCGCTCAATCGACTCCGTGAGCCCCAAAGGTCCAAATTGCTCTGACAGGAGTTAAGAGCCTTTATAATTCATTAAGATTGTAATAACTTCTCATCTGCAAGCCCTGTACGAGTAAAAGAAGATATTTTCTCTCTCAGATGACTCAATGCCTGAGATATTTTGTAATAAACTTCTATATATTTCCCCTTGTAGTTGTTAGCAGGGGTTGGACTCTGGATGTAAGAAATCTCTTGATATCTATTCTGTAACCCTTCTATTGTAAATCTTCAGACAACTAATACAAAGGATGATGGGATTTCCCAAAGCATTGTGTCTCTTGATGTCTTGCTGGTGTATGGCTGAAAGTTGGAAGATTCCTGTGTATTCCATGGCTCAATAAGTTTTCTTGTTACTCTATGTTCTATATATGTTTGTTATACCTTCATATATCTTTCATGTTTCCATGTACTCAATATCTAAATAGCAAGGAAAAAGAATAGTCTCGGGACTTAATCATTGATTACCCTAAGCTCAATCTAAGCTATTTTATATGTTTTCTTCAGTTATGGTAACGAAAGAGTAATTCATAAGTGCTACCTTTCACACCATATCATCACAGTAATCTATTGTTTCAGGAATTCAAGTAATTGCTCCTAAGTAATAGACCTCTCTCCCACTATCCAGCTCAGTGAAGAATTCTTAAAAGCTCTTTGCTAAGTTGTTTCTCATTTCACCCTCACAATTCAAAGTTTGTTTTATGAAATACATACAGGCCCTGTAATCTCACCAACACTCAAGCCAGGATCTCAAGGAAACAACAGCTATAGACCCCACTGCCCAATGGATTAGTTTCACCTGCAAAGAACGCTCTAAAAGATATCAGAATCATCCTCCCAACCAAACACAAAAACAATCAAACATTTACCTCATACCTAGCCTAAAACTCCACTAGAACAGTTACAAATCATAAAGAGAGAGCCCTCTCTGATTACAGCTTGGCTAGAAGCTGTAGTCCAAAGATTGTTTAGTAGTTACCCCGGCCGTATTCCCTTGGGACTCAAAGGGAACAACCTGGATGTTAACACATGCCAAGATATTTTAACAACCTAAGGTGACAATAGAATGAATGCACAACCAGGCTATACCCATGCTTTGAGTCACTTATAGTGTGTCACAGAAGATGAAATAAAGGAGGAAACATTAGAGGTTTTCTTATTAAATCATATGGTTCAAGTGTGGTATGATAGAAATAGATCCTTACATAACTGCTGTGGGAATATGTTGATAGTGCTAGACCTTCCAAAATTCAAAGGGGTATCCCCGATATGTTGTCCCAATTAGACTTCATGCAATTTATTATAGGAGTGCCATCCAAAATATGGCCTGGCTCCCATTATATTAAAGATATGACTTGGCTTTAGCTATCGGCAAGAGAGAGAATCACATATGTGCCTTCAAAAAACAAGCATTCCTCGTGAGTGTCCAATTGCATATGTATTTAAGTAATTTCATTGCGAAGGAGAAATAAGGTGATCATATGAGAGAGAAGTAATAGAACTACCCTAATAGAGACACATGTAGAAAGAGAAAGATTCGCCTAGCATCAAACAAATTAGTTCACATAGATACGACAATCATTATTATCATTACAACAGATATTGAAGAAGAAGCATTGAAGTAAAAGAAAAATAGTTCAACTAATTAAGTATTGATGAAAGTAACCATAAACCATAAAAATCCAAAGAATAGTCTCACAAACATTCATAATCCATATGTGGAAACATGCTGGCCTATAAGGCTTGAATAATAAGTAAAAGTCTAGAGATACAGAAATACAATGGACAACACTAGCTCCAACAATGGAGTTTTAGAGCCACTTCTTGCTCCCCAAAAGTACTAACTTTGTCTCTCTAATTCTACAGGTTTTAATCCCATACATAAATTACTTGCATACGAATTACGAAACATAGAAAATAAACAATGCGAGAGCATGACACATAAAACACATATACACAGAGATTTTCCCCTGGATCCCAAAACTGGGACTACTAGCTTGGTTTTTCATTATGTTCCTTTCAATGTTACAATACATACTTATACATGCCAAAGAATCTAATACCATGGACCAAAAACCATTGCATCCAAAACCATGTGTGAAAAACATGCACAAAACCATAGGTAGGTCTGCCCAACCTAATATAGGGTCCAAAAAACAAAATTTTCTGGGGCGTTGTCATGGACCCCATAGAGGGGGGTTACCTGCACCCCTCAAACCCCCTATGACCCCCCTGCTACACAATCGGTGCAACGAAGGGGGGGCTCCACCCCTCCTCTAACCCCCCAGTTGACTACATGGGCTAGTTTTGGAAAGAATATAACACAACCCAACAAATTCCTTATGGGAGAAGCCAAGGTTAAAAGTCCTTTAAATGAGAAATTAGGATCTATTTATAACACGAGGAATGAACCTTCACATCCTCATAAATATTGACTTTATATCTTCTAGTGACCTTTGGAATTATGCAACCTTTTGAGTTCCAAATGAATTCTAGAGTTACATATGACTTTTGGTATTACATGTCCTTTGGACTTCCATGACTCTTGAGTTCATACATGAACCTTGGACTTCTACTTATTTCTTTTTTATAACAATTACAATAATACATCTTGACTTTCACATCATTATATGATGAAACTAGACACATCACTATCTTGGATGATTGGGACTGACAGTGACTGATGACACGAGATTTATTTAGAGGTGACATACTATACCACTTTACATGTTCTTTGTTCATCTTCTAATCATAACTCTTTCACCCTCCAAAGGGTATTCACCCTTGGATTCTTTACACTACTTCAATCATCAAGTTTTGGGTGTGTTCTTGGTTATTTTCATGTTTCCTTTGTTTATCCTCTTTACTCGATCTTCCTTATGTGTGTTTTCCATGAGGTCCTTAAGATACCTATTTTCGTAATCACTCATGAAAAAAAATTATCAGTAGGAAAATCTCGTACTTTACCATGTTTTATACAGATTCTCATGTTCATGTCATTTCAATGTAGTCAAAATGGTCCAAGGAGCTTCATGGTGCAAGGTCTCACTTTGAAGGGCTGAAGGACTAAGGAGGGAAGGCTTTGGGGCTTCGTCGTGCATTCAAAGGAACACAGACAAGGTAGGGTGCATATCATAAGTCCGAAGGGTGAAGGGGAAGGCTCCGGGCTTCCCAAGTGCACTATGCACTCAAGGGAAAGAGGGAAGGCGCATGACTAACACTCTGTTGGGTCCTTATAATACTAGTGATTACCCCATTAATATTGTAGTTGCATCCCCTATTAATATTGTTGTGCCCCTATTATCCCCATATTGTTATTACTATGCCCCATGGAATCCCTCTATTTTTATTTTTGTGGCTTTATATTATTATTGTTAGGTCGGCTGGGTTATATTGTGACTCCTTAGACTCCTATATATAGAAAGGAGGTTTTGTCATTTGAATCATCAAATAATTGTTCATTTATGTAATGTAAATGAGGTTACCCCCTCAAAGAGGCTAAATTCTAAGGCGTTGATCTATCTTTTCTATCTTTTCTTGAGCCAGTTTCATAACATTTGGTATCAGAGCTTTGGATTCTAGGGTTTTGCTGCTCCAAACAGGCCATCATGGAATTTTTGCTATAACGTTTTTTCTGTGAAGTTTCAGAAGTTAAAAAACAAACCCATTTGAGAATAAATCACGCTAAATATTGGGTCTAAATTTTAGAGCTTTTGTGCTATATTTGTAGAGATATGATATGAGGAAGTTGGTCTCTTTGAAGACTCCTGAATTACATTCCAAACAGGTGACCTGGGGAAAATCATCATAACTTTCTCTCTGAGCATCGGATTGAAATTTCATAAGAATTTATAGAAAGAGGACGGATGGTTGTTTCTTCTATATATTTTTCAGACCCAAAGGTCGAAACAGTGACTCGTGGCACGTCGTACAAGTTCGCTCTACTAAACTAGTCTATAATCAGGTCACTGTGGGAGATTTTGCATAACTCTTCCTTGGAGAATCTAATTTGGATTGAACTCGTGGCATTGGAAAGAGGAAATAGAGGGCTACTACAGGTTGTAATTCTAGAACTAGATGATTCGAAATTACAGAGATACACAGAGGCAATATCGAGCTCCTACAAAGTGAAAAAAGGTGTGTAGATTCTTTTAAATTTTTTCTTAAGATTGGTTTGAAATTTTATTTTCAAGGAATTCAAAGGGCATAGTAGAGCATTATTATCAGTAATTGATGCCCTGAGGAAAGAAAATGCAAACCCCTAGTAAGCAACCAGAAAGCTCTAGCATGACTCATGAAGAAGAGGAAGAAATGCTACATGATATATCAAAATTACAGGAACGAGTGCAACAAATGTCACGCTCACAAAAGCTAACAGAAGCTAAGATAAATGGCGTGGAATCTAAGATAAAGGCCATGGAAGCTAAGATGGATGGTTTGAATATATATTTGAAGAGAGACATGGCAGATTTGAAGACAGACTCGAAGACAGACATGACAGATTTGAAGACAGATTTGACAAATTCTCTATAAGAAATACTTACTAATGGTGAAAATCTTGTAAAGGAAACTCATGATGGGAACAAAATAAATGTTAATCACGATTTCATATACTCTAATGTGGGATCAAAGACCCACCATATTCCAAAAATCGATATGAGGAAGTTTGATGGCAAGGATCCTGCAACATGGATATTACAGATGGAGAAATTTTTCGATCTCAATAATGTGCAAAACACACAAAAGGTACATATTGCAACTTTATATTTGGAACCAAATCAGTTTGTATGGTATCAATGGCTTTGGTATCATAAAAAAATTACCACTTGGGCAATTTTTATGGAATAATTGACAGCACATTATGAGGATACAAAAAGCAACACTTCTTTAGCCAATTGATAAGTCTCAAACAAAAGGGTTCAATAATGGAGCACATTGAGGAGTTCCAAAAATTGAACATAAGGGTAAAAAAATTCCAGAGGAGCATAGGATTGATGTGTTCATAGGTACTTTAAAGGATAATATCCAACATGATGTTCGCCTTTGGGAACCTGATTCATTAGAGAAGGCATTAAGGTTAGCAAGAAAAATGGAAACCAAAATTATGGCAACTAGGAAGCATACCACTCACAACTATAAAGATGGAAGTGTTGTTGCCCCTAGTCTTCCAAAAACTATTGGCATTATGAGACAAGTGTTGTCCTTGATGGGAAATCACTCAGATGATAAATTATAGTGCAGCAAAGTTATTTTCAAGTTCACGGAATTTTATGCAGAGAAAAGTTTACTTCATGTAGAGAAAAGTTCACGGAAATTTATGCAAAGAAAAGTTTATTTCATGTAGAGAAAAGTTCACGGAATTTTATGCAGAGAAAAGTTTATTTCATGTGGAGAAAAGTTCACGCACTTTCATGGTTGGTTCATGGTATTAGTCCACAGTTTTTGATCCTATGGTTTTGGCCCGTGGTATTGGTCCATGATTTGAGGAAGAGCTTGCCTATATAAAGAAAAGGAGATCATTTGGCTTGGGTATGCTTTTGGGTTGAATATCTTAA
>APFE030188704.1:0-39810 GCA_000404065.3 Pinus taeda
TATGTAACTCCCTATCTATCTCCCCTTCCCCTACTAAAACTATGTTAAATAACTCCCCTATATACTTATCCCCTCCCCTTGGTTGAAAAATAACCATGTGTGCTTGGGAATTACTAAGTTTTCCTGAAACTTAGCAAGAACCCTCATTGCCCCCCTCAAACCATCTTCTCATGCATCTTGGACTCCTTCCAAGGCATGAAAATCCCAAAAATCATGCAAACAACCATGAAAATCCCTCAAATGCATGAAAATTCCTCCTTTTTGGGCTATCGGACCCATTCTGATGCCTTATAAACCATTCAAAGCACTAAGGAAACACCTTCGATTTCCTAGGCCTTAGCCTTTTGCACAGTGTCCGCCCAGCTCCATCTTTTGATGAAATTTCGTGTTATAAAGGCATTTCGCCTATTTTTAAGAAAAGGGTTGTTTTTGTTTGATTTGTATGCAATGCCCGTGCCCGCCAAAGATACAAAGGGTAATGTTTTCCTCATTAATTTTTGAGATCGCTCCAGGCCCTGAGTGCCTCCAAATGCAAGATCTTCTCCTCGGCGCACCCTGGACAAGTTCCGAAATACATGTTCATCTACTATCATCAGCAAAGTTTGACTCCTCTTCGTGTTACTCCCCGTTGCTGTGATATCTCGTTCTTTCGTTAGTTAAAGAATGGCCAAGGACGCAGAGTATTACGAACTTCCAGGAGTGAGCGTCGATACTTCAACATCTGAGATCAAAAAAGCATATTATATCAAGGCAAAGCAGGTTCATCCAGACAACAATCCCAATGACCCTGAAGCGCATCACAAATTCCAGGTACTTGGAGAGGCGTATCAAATTCTCAGTGATCGCGCTCCCGCCTTATATTTCATCATTTCTCCTGCTTTTTAGTGTTTTTTGCCTTATAAAGGCAGAAAAGCTATTTCTTCATGATTTTTGTTCGGCGCCCGCGTGCGCTACATCTCCAAAGGATTCTGATCAGTTCTTTAGCCTTTCTTCGATCGCCTCGGCCCAGATTAGCTCCAGACAGCAGGATTTCGACCTCAGCATGCTACCAGTAGGCAGTCCTCCTTTATTATGCAGTTTTGACTCATTTTTTATAATATTTTGATCGGCCAAGCGCCGAAACCTCCAGAAGCCTGCAGAAAGCGCCACAGCAGCTATTTTTACCATAAAGAGATAAAAAAGGGCGATTTAGCAGTTTAAAGAGGATCAACAGAGAAAAAGAGTCCTGATTCAATGAAAAAGAGTATCAACGGCGCGTTAAAGTGTATCAGCGAAGGAATTAATAGAATATCAGTGGAGAACTTAATATCAAAGTAGAGGAGCATTAAATACCATCCAAACAAAGTCAATGAATACCAGAACAGAGTTAAAGGCCATTAAAGCCGAGTCATATCAGATTTAATAAGAATCAGAGCCACCTTAGAGCAGTAGAACCGACTAAGAGGTGCAGATAAGAGATTGAAGGCACAGTTATTGCAGATTGGACAGCAAAGCTACCAAAGGATGCCCCATAGCCTCATTTTTTATGTAGCTACCCCCAGCGCAACATTTGATAGATATTTTTACATTACTTGCAAGAGAAGTTAGGTTAATTGAAGTTATTTCCTCAGATCTTCTATCAGATCTATTTTTTTAGATATTTTGCCTATAAATACAGCCTTGAACAATGTAATAAGGGGGGGTTGGTTTTATCTCTCATTTTAGACTTACGCTGTAAATGTTAAGAGCTTCTGTAATCAAAGATCGCTGGAATATTTGCATCTGAAGTGGCTGGTTGTGCTTTCAATGGCTAAAGAGCTTGATATGGAATTCTTGTGCTTGCTCATGGTCCAATAAGTCTTTCCTCCCTCTATTTATCAGTTTAAATGTATCTGTATCATCTATATATCATAATCTAAGTTGCAGGAAGAAGGGATAGCTCAGAACTGGCTTTTATGCCCTCTTTGCTCAATTCTTGTAACTTTTCTATGTTTTCCTCTGAATTAGTGATGAATATGCATACCTAAATGATCATGTTTAAGTTATTTCCTTCACATATGAATGCTGTCTAGGAATTCTTCATTGCCCTATTCGGCCTTCATCCATTTTCCCTCTTTGGCTAGATGAGAGATTCTTAACTGCCTCTCATCCCCTAACCTCCATTTCATCTTTGTTTCTAGCATTAATCATTGTGCCATGTGTAGCTATCTTGCCTCATATTCCCCTCTTCTGTCAAAGAAAACACACCCTTTAGTTCACATTCATTGACTCCATGCCCAATGGTTTGAACTTCTTACACTTTGCATGCCAACTCTGTTTGAATAGATCAACCATCCCTCCAAACTCAAACAAAACCCATGTGCATCATATCTAGCCTAAAATCATCCCTTAAACAAAGCTAAATCCTAAAGAGAGAGCCCTCTCTAACTGCAGGTAGGCTAGGACCTGCAGTCCAAAGGTTGGTTTGTGGTTACCTCGGTCGTATTCCCTTAGGAGTCAAAGGGAACAACCTGAGTGTTAACGGTAACTTCCTTTATCTCTTCACCCAGATTCTTCATACAATTGACAACCTCATCTATACGTAGAAATTAACTAGCTATGATTTCATCACTATGCATCTTAAGAGTTTCATACTGAATTCTGAGAGTTTGAAGCTTAGCACGTTTTACCTGAGAGTCTCCTTCATAGCTCAGAACAATTTTGTCCCATATTTCTTTGGCTAATTTGAGCTGCGTGACCTTGACAAACTCCGATTTTGACAAACTTCCCAATAAAATAGTAACAGCTTTGGCATTGGTTTCATATTGCTTTCTACCTACCGTATCTGTAGGAATTGCTGATGGAAATGTATGTCCTACTTCCACGATTTCCTAAACATCCATCCCAAGTGATTGTAGATAGGCTCTGGTTCTTATCTTCCAGTAAACAAAATTGCTCCCATCGAAGATTGGCGGTCTGATGGCTCCATCTCTTTCTTGATTACTCATGATGATGGATCTTCCTTCAAGCGATCAAGCTTCTTTTGAAGGACCTGCTCTGATACCAATTGTTGGAAATAATACTGAGGGGGGGGATGAATCAGTATTAGCAAATCATAATTTTCCATTTCCATAATCAGATTCGTATAAGTTACTTCAGTTAAGGGAACCCGCGTGTACACGCAACTATGTTTAATGCAATTAGCGTATATCCAGTAAAATTATGATTCAGTTAATTCATCATATGTTGATCTTTAATCAGTGCATCAAAAATTCATTAACCATATAAACAGTAAGAAGGTGTAGTGAAACAGAATATATCATCACACATAAGAAACACACATGAACACCATGATAGAAGGTGGAAACCCAATGCGGGACAAAAACCCATGATAGAATGTTTTCTTTTCCTTATTTTGTTATCTTTTCCTTTAATTCATAACTTCTTTACATTATGAAATGGGCATATGGTGAAAGATTATGATAAAATTTAGGAGATTTTTTAGTAACGTAAAATGACTAATTATTACCTTTTCCTATGCAGAAAAGGAAGAAAATGGAAGATCGTCATTCCAAAGGAAAAGACAAGACGAAATTAACTGTTGTCCCTTTGACAGGGAACCGCATCCAAACGAGGCAATCCAGATCGAAGCACATAAGCCAAGAAAAGGAAGAGGAGATACCAAATTGGCGCAAGAGAATGAAGAGATAACTGATAAATAACGATATGGAGAATCCCTCAGGATCCTTTGATCCTGAGGGATCACTACTTTAAAGATTATCTATATCTTTGATATTTCCACTTGGCCGCTATAAAAAGGGAGAGCATTGCTAGCCCAAGGGGTGGATTATTGTTGTTTTGTAGAATTCATTGTTGTAACTTAAACTTTGATCATCGGCTCTCTTTAAAGAGCGATTACTGTAACTCTGTTTTCATGATTAATACATAAACTCTGTTGTTGTTCCATCTTTGATTCTGGAGTAATCACAATAGTGCGTCCCTGGAGGCTAAGGGCCCAGCCCTAGTGGATCACTTGCTTCTTGTACCATTAGTTTCCAATTCCAAGTTGTGTGTGGTTTGATTTATTTTATTTGCTTCGTTTAGTAATCTGTTGTTCCTTATCATTTCATGTATTGGCTCTATTATATTTCATTCATGTTTGAATAGTAAGGTTATCCTCTACAAATGGAATGTTATGTTGTTCATTCTAAAATTATGTTGCATTGCCATTCCTTTACAGATTGATATTATTGTATAACACTGTTGCTCCTTCACAGATTACCATTATTGTTCGTTTACAAAGTAACAATGTTGTATATTTATAGATTGGTACTATTGTCTATTTATCTACGGTTTACTTCTAAGAGTGATTGTTGTTCATTGGGATTATTGTTCCATGGTAACTGTAATTGCTACTTCTTCATAGCCGTGATTAATATTTGTTATGCTGAAACCCAGATTACTGCTTCCCTCAGTATAGATGTGTTGTGTGTAATATTCGATTTAGTTTGTTGTGTGTTTACATTTGATTCAGGTTGTTGTTCAATATTTCATAACTCACTTTAGTTTGTCGTTCCATTTTTGGTTTGCTATTCAAATCATTTCTGAGGTAAAGACTTCTGCTTAATTCCTTTAGGTTACAATTACTGCTTAATCCATTTCTATAGATTAAAGCTTCGCGGTTCAATATTTTTAAAATAGATTAGTTGTTATTCCCTTTCTTGTTAATTGAATTATCATTTCAAGTAATTGCTTTGTTGTGAACAGAACGATCTGAAACTGTAGTGAAAATTGACTATTGTTTTCCAGTTCCCAGACTGACAATCTTTTCCTTGATTGCTTTTCAATTGCATCAGTTCACAAAGGGAAGAGTTATCATTACTGCACCCTTGACTAATGAAGTGTTGTAGTTTCTTAAATGAATGATTTAATTACAAGCGTTTCAAGTTCTTGCCATTACATTTAGAGTTTGTTTTCAACATTTATTTACTTTTGCAAAAACACTATACTACTATCATTACTCTTGACAAGTGACCGCCTCAAACTGAGTACACTCTTTGAGATAACAAATCGTACCTGGATTGATAATTAATGTAGGGTAAATAGAGGTGAAAAAGAACCTTTTTACTGCTCGACATTTTGGCGTCGTTGTTGGGGAAGAGTGTAGCCATTTGTTTCTTTTCAGAGTAGTGTAAGTACCTGCTAGGAGAGAATTGGGTTTTAAAAACGGAAGGTAAGAACCTGCGGACAGAGCATGTAACAGCCCTGCTCCCCTACCCGGTTTCCTGCAGATTTGCTGTTGTTTTGGGTAGAAATCATCATTTGATTTGTGTGCATGACTAAGCAGAAAAAGCCTGAAAAGAATCCTAAACCACTACTCAAGCCTAATAAAGCTAAGGGGCTAGTGACCCTTGGATGATCGACCTTTATAGATGAGATCCTTAAAAAAGCAGAATCTCAGCCTTTAGTAGGACCTAGAAAAGTTTCTTCTAGACAACCTACTAGTTCCCTTCAGGCCACAGGATCACCACCTGTAGCCTTTGTCAAGGTGCACAACCAAACTGAGGAGCCAAATTTCCAAGAAATTGAGAATTCTAGCCCAGAATCATTGCAAGAAGGGAACCTTTGTAATCTCTGCGAAGGAAGAGAAGAAACAGGGGACACTGAAGAACCAAGATCTCCTCTTGGAATAATTCAGCCATTAAGCAGCCCAGATAAGGGAAGTGCTGCAAAAATCATTCAGAATGAAGTCGAATCTATCTTTTCTTTCCCCATTCCTAGTAAAGAATGCAAAGCGTGCCCAAATATCTTGGATCCCCTCTCAAGACCCAGACCTTCCACCACATTAAATGACTCCATAACTTTTTCCTCCATAGCATTGAGGAGACGGGGTTGCCTTGCCAATCATTTTGATAACGCATCGCCCTCAATACCCAATATTTGCAAGATTGAAACCGTAGATTTAAGCCTATCTTTCCTCAGACCAAGAATTTTTGAATTAATATAAAGAAGCTTACAGATATCCTCTTTATTGATGATAGACCTTAGATAGCTGAGCCTAGACTTTAAGTCCCTTTTGGATTTACATAAGAAAATCCCAAGGTTGCCAAGAACCACCCTTCGAATCTGAGCAGGGGTGGTCAAACCAAATTCACTTAACAACTCCAAACTTTCTTCCAAATCCTGGTTTGGTTTATGCAGCAATCCCTTGCGAAGTTTAAGGACTTTTGAAATGTCTTTCTCTGTCATAACACATTTTCTGATGAAAAAATATGTGACAATGCCCCCATCTGGTGGAGTTGGGGATGGGATTGCTGTTTCCGTGCAGAAATTGGCGATTTTTATGTGGGGATTTGCATTAATTGCAAGAGGATGAAACAACAAAATTAGGATCGATACATGAGTGGATACTAGGGGGACTTCCTTCATTATCAAACGTTTCAATATTTGATTAATATAAATTATCTTTACAACAGTGAAATCACATATTAAAGCGTACCCTTGCTGAAATTAAAAGAAGAAACAGAGAAATAACTACCTGGAGGAGCCCGCCGGACTGAATATCTAGATGAATATCGTCGTAGATGGTTCGGAGGGAAAAAAGTTTTCAAAGACCAAAAGTGAGCACGGTGCTGTGATGATTTAGGGTTTCATTTGAGATGAGGTTTAGGGTTTTATGAGGGTTGGAATCCCATGGGGTGGCATGGAAGAAGGAGATGGATGTTTCCATCAGGCGTAGAAAAGTGTATAGAGGATACATATAGCATGTTGGGCATTGTTTTGAAAGTGATATGGATTTTATGTTATGATAATGACAACATGGATGATATATCTGTTAAAAAAAAAATTGAAATTCGGTGTAAAGTAATGTTGTATAAAAATTTAAGTCTTTGTACGAGTGTAAAAAGTATATTTTTGCAAAAAGGGAACCCCTTGAGCTTTGTATTTATTCTTTTTTATAAAATTTTGAGTTTTTTTAGTCTCTCATGATCTTGGGTCTCAAAATTTTCCATATCCTTGTAATTAGAGACTCAGAGATATTGATATCTCTGCAACCCTACTAACTGCTATTATGCGCCTATATGAGTCTGTTCATGGTCATCTTCATGCAGCCTATGGGATGTTTGGTTTCATTCAAAGCACTATTGGGATTAAATAGGGTTGTCCATTGTCCCCTACCCTATTTGGGATCTATATTGATGAGTTGGAAGCATTTCTACATGAGCATATCCAGGACACTAATGGTTGCCTCTTCACTAGGTTTTGATATCTATTCTACTCTTTGTTGACGACGTGGTCCTCCTCTCCTCATCCGTAGAAGGATTACAGAGGCAACTGGATGCCTTAGCTTTGTTTTGTGACCATCGACAGTTGACGGTCAACCTAGGTAAAATCAAGGTTACGATCTTCAATGGGGTGAAGAAAACCTCAGACCTTCACTTTCTATTCAGAGGAGAGGAGATTGAGATCACCAACACGTATACTTACTTGGGGGTGCAATTCTCAGGTCCCCGCTTCAGTTTGCGACCAGCGCTTCAACCTCGAATAAACAAAGGATATGGATCCTTAGCCCTTCTTGAGAGACAGTCCTTTCAACATCACTTCCAAGACATCTCGTCCAAGATGATGCTCATGGACACCTTGATTTGTCCTAGTGTTCTATATGGCTTAGAGATTTGGGGACCGTCTTTACTTGAATTAGACTAGGCTTTAACTGAGAGAGTCCATATTCTTCTTCTTCATCGCATCATTATGTGCAAACTGGCATTGTTGCAACACATCATCCTTACAGAGTTTGGAGCTCAGCCCTTTTGGCTTGAGATGGTCTTCAGATTGGTTTCATTCTTGCATCATGTCCATGGCTTGGCAGACTCGATAAAGAGTAGGGACCGTTATCCTTACTTGGCATATTGCTCTTTTGAGACTATTCCCCGTTCTACTCCCTCAAGCCGAGCTAGATCTTGGTTTACAAGAGTTTCAAAACTCTTAGAGTTAGTGCAAATTCAGTTGGATTGTCTCCCTCCTTTCCGATATTCCTTAGATGCTCTTGATCACCTTTTACCTACTAGATAGGAGCTAAACAAGATCATCTAAGGAGGACATCTATAGGCAATTCACCCAGGTCACCTGGGTCAATCCTCCAGGAGGGTTGCACCTAAAGGTGGCCTTCTACGTTGAGCACTTCTTGGAGTTGAGAGACGAGCTCATTGTTCGACCCCCAGTATATGTTTCCCATTGGATGCATGCTCTTTGCATTCCTCTAGGCCAATTCAAAGTAGGTTCTCATAGACTTCAGGTAGAGACACACAACCAAGTGGTTAGACTGGACAAAGTCTACCAGGTATGTCATTTACAGGAAGTGGAGACCGAGGTGCACTTCATCCTTGGATGCCTTGTCCACTACGAGATTAGAGGAAGGTTTCATTGCTTGTTAAGAGATTCTTGAACCCTCGCCGACTTTTTCAGGTACCCTGATCAGAGATGTTTAGCCCTATATATGCAGGAGGCTCTTAGGTTTCGAGCGCATATTATTCAGACTCCCATCAGACCAGACCCCACACAGAGGCTCGCGACATTTTCCAGGGTACTACCTTCAGAAAGGGGCACCAGGAGATCGATTGATACCAGTACGTATCCAGACTCTAGATTAGTGAGGATCCGTGGGACCTCACCCTGCCACACGAGATCTCAGCAGCAGTTTCATCTTAGATCTGTTCCTAGGAGACAAACTAGGTCCTTCAGAATTCAACAATGTGTGAACCCCCCAAGATACGGTTTAGTGGACAGTTTGCACTTTCCATCGGCTCTTCATTGGGCCAATAGACTTTGTTGAGTTTCTTCAGTGTTATTCATTTAGCCTTAGATGTTAGGAGAGATGGATCTGATCCTCAGACCTATTAGCTCCTGGATCTTCTCCGCTAGGGCCAGATATTGATTTACTTCATTCATTGTATCTTTGATTTACTTCATGCATTGTATCTTTTATAAGAGACTGCTTGGTTCTCTCGCTTTCTATATACATCAGTGTACTCAACAATCCCTTTGACCTACTTTGTGGTCATTAGTTGGACATAAATATAATTATCTTATCTTATCTACAAACCAAGCAATCAACAATTTCTTAAAACAAAATATTAAACTAAATATAAATAAAACTTTGAATAAAATCTAAGAATAAAAATAAAAACTAATATAAAATTAAAATTAAATTAAAATAATTAACTAAAAGTAATTTTAAATAAAAAGTAATTTAAAATAACTCAAACTATAACGTAAATAGATAAAATTCAAATTTATATGCTAATATTATCATTCAAACAAAAATTAAAGCTATTAAATAATAAAATCAATGTTATTAAATCAAAGCTGAATATTTAAGTTTAAACCAAAATTAAAATAAATTTAAGCTAAACTAAATTAATTTTTAACTATAACTAAAGAAAATGAGTAATATAACTAAAATAAAGTAATTAAGATAAAATAAACCAATAAAAACTAAAATGACTACCATAGACCAAAAACTAAAATACTTATTAAAAGAGCCATGACATAAAATGAAAGGAAATTATAGATTTCATATGATTGGAAGAGCCTATCAGTGATTTCATATTATCATCAAAGATATGTTGAATTCCAAGGTTTTCTAGTATCCTGTGTACATCGTCTAAAGTAACCATGTCATCGCGATCATTGTCCAAGGTATTAAAAATTCAAGATAGGTCCCATATTTGAACAAAGGTCATGTATATTTTATTTACAAAATCACTACTCGTTTGATCAATATTACCTCTAGACAAGTGGTGTTTTCCAAGATCACTTATAATATGTGGGTCTTTTGGATTGCAAAGTTCAAAAAACTTAGTTTCCCATTATCTGAGAAACCAAAACATGAACATAAAAGTTGTAGAAACTATAAAATCACTGAACCCAACTCAAGGACATTGATACAATAATATTCCAATACACAGACATGACATACACATTTGAAATTCCTACTATTGCGGTGCTCAAGTACAGTCGTTCTTGAAATCTAGAAAAATGAGAAAGAAAAATAGTAGAAAAGCAAGATTCGTCTTTGTCCACCTCTGCAAGTCGTCTTTGTCCACCAAGGTAGCTGCAAATGTCAGAGCTGAAAAGATCATTGGATCAGCAAAGGGTTTGACATCGTATGGAGCCAAAGACCCCATTTTCTCCCAAATTTTGTTAATGTGGAAGTTGGAGGAGAACCTATTTTAGAAACCAGAGATATGAAGGTCAACAACTATGAAAGTAGTAAAGGTCTCCCATATTGAACAAATGTCAATTACGAAAATACCCAAAAATATCAATACCAAAACAATCAATAAACTTTAATCTCATAAAATTTCATGCCTTACACGATAAATACACGAGCTATGACCGAAAAACTTAAAAACATAGTATATAAATTAAACTTTGATTTTTTGCTTTGAAGGCTTGGTTGGAAAAAGCAAACAGATCACAAGAAATGCTCTGCAAATATGTAGTTTGTTTTTTTTTGAAACTATCATATCAAACAAATATAAACAATACATGGAAATCAATTTTCTTGAATGGAAAGTAAATAGTGGAAAAAGAAAACTCAGATATATGATTACACATAAAGTTAAACAAATTAAAGAAATGAACTCGTTGGATAACTCCATAACATACTTAAAAATCACTTATGTTTAACTAATGAAATTATTAACATAGATTCATAGCAACCCTCGATAAATTAAGTGTCCAAGCCGATCAAAATAAATAATTGAGTACAAACCTATATATGCCTTTGATTTATTAATGCACAACGAAATTAAATAATTGAGTACAAATATGTCCACGCATAAAAGATCTAGTGTGTGTGTGTGTGTGTGTGTGTGTGTGTGTGTGTGTGTGTGTGTGTGTGTGTGTGTGTGTGTGTGTGTATTATCAATTTTCTTTTTCCTATTTTCCACTATTAAGTAGCTTAAGGAATAAAAAACTTCAATATAGACCTCTTTCCACTTATATTCAGTCTTTATCTGTTGTGAAATCCTTATCTGCGGTGATTTTTCAGGTTCTTGGGAGTTAGGGTTTTGAACAAGGAGCAATAGAACAAGCAAGCTGGTAACAATGGAGGGGACAGGAGGAGGGAGTTCCACTCCCTCCTACAAACAAAAGCAAGGAAACGAGTTTGAATGGATTCAGGAAACCTTCGGAGGCAAAAAGAAAACACACACACACACACAAAAACCAAAAAGTAGCAAATTCGATGAAGAGGAAGAGACTCACAGGGAGGCCATAAGGGAGGAAGGACCAGGGGACAACAGTCAGAGAAAGGCATACAAATCTGCAACAGGACCCTGTAAACCCAAGACAAATATCAAACCCCGAGTGGTTCTGAACGATCCTGCACTACAAGTGCACATAGATCACATGGCGACTTATGTTATTATATGCAAGTTTATGGGCATATGGCCTATAGAAAATAATATTTACTCATGGATAAGAAACAACTGGAAACCAAAGGGAGAAATAAATCTGCATCTAGGGTCCAAGGGTTTCTTCACAGTGGTTTTCACTAACCTGGAGGAAAAAGACAAAGTGTTTGAAGGAGGACCCTATTTCTATGTTGTTGCAGGCCTATACATGCGAACCTGGATGATGATCTTTGTCCCGGAACAAGAAACATTCACATCGGTCCTAGTATGGATAATACTATACTCCTTACCTGTAGATTATTGGCAGCCTGAATCCTTAAAAGCAATAGGAAATAAATTAGGCCATTTTCTAAAAATATCAGAGGCAACTCTGCGAGGTAAATATACCTCCTTCACACAAATATGTATGGAAATGGATCTATCGGGAGCATTCCTGGATGAAATCGTCCTAGAAGTATAAAATTAGGAATGGGTATAGGCGGTGGACTATGAACATGTCCCGTTTAGACGTTGAAAATGTCATGAACATCGACACCTCTTTTGAGATTGCCCACAAAACAAAAGGGAGGATAATCAGAGAACCAATACAGGCAAAGATCCTGAGGGATTTACCAAGACAGGAGGCAGAGGGAAAGGAGGGGGAAGAAAGCACCAAAAGAAACCTAGTGAAATAAGCTACTGAGTAGCAACGGTTTTGAAATTTTAGAAGAAGAAGGAGGGAACATTGGAAAGGATGATGCACCAGAAAACCATCCCATAGAGAAGGAAAAGGAAGAAAGTATGGAAATAATGGAGGAAAATAGAGAGCAAAAGGAGCCTACACCAAGTAACATGGAACTAAGCAAGGACCAGGAGATGACCCCAAGTAAAGTTGGAACAGAGGACCACGAACTACAAGAGATTCTTGAGAGGGAGAATCTTGATCTGGAAAAAATCTTAGACTAGGGAACCATCAAAGGGATAGATTCCCTACTTCAAGAGGAGTTTGACAGAGTACAACAACTCTTCCTCTAGACATCTCAAACGAAAACCACTGGAGTCAAAAGAAGCCATGATAGACAGGAGCATAAAGGGGTCAAATCAATGGAGGAAACACCAAGATACTCGACCAAGAACCCAGGTAAGAGAAGAGGAAGAGACAAAATGAGTTGTTAACAGAGTGTGGGAAACTCATGCTCAACTTAGGTAAGATGAAAGATCTCACCAGTTACTCATGCAAAAACCCATCATTATGAAGCTCAGAACCTAGAATATTAGGGGTTTAGGAAGTAAAAGAAAACAAAGGAATCTCAGCCACATAATAAAAGAAGAAAACCTAGATATGGTGTTTATACAGGAAACAAAATGTGCCATAGATAAAGTCAGGGAAATACATAGCAAATGGCTTAGAAAATATGGGCACCTGGAAGTCAAAGCCAATAATACAGCGGGAGGAATTCTTACTCTTTGGAATCCTCAGAAATTTGGAATTCTGGATGTTGAAGCATCCAAGAACTACCTTTCAATGGTCATCCAACCTTTCAGTGATAAGGAAATCTATATGGTCACTAATGTCTATGGTCCTCAAAAACCTGAAGAAAAACTCAAGATTCTCACTTCACTAGAGGAACTAAGGGAGAGATACCCAGTAATGCCCTGGATTCTGGGTGGAGATTTCAACATGATTAAATCTCTTACAGAAAAAAGGGAGGAACCAGAACAATAGGAAGAGACTCTATTGCATTTCAGAACTTCCTAATCAACATCAGGCTAGTGGACTTGGAAACAGCAAATGGAACCTTCACATGGAACAATAAGAGGTGAGGAGCTTCCCAAGTTACCTCAAAACTAGATATATTTATAATCTCAGATAACCTCTTCCTCTCTGTCCCTAACTTGAATGCTTTTATCCTTACTTTTGGAGGATCATATCATTGGCCTATTCGGTTAGAAGCTTCCTTTATTGGCACTCCAAGGAACAGACCTTTCAGGTTCGAAAATGTTTGGCTTACTCACCCTGACTTCATCACCGATATTGATAAATGGTGGAAGGAAGACTTGCCCATTCAAGGCGCAAAAATGTTCCTTCTGCAACAAAGACTCAAACACATAAAGGTCAGACTTAAAGAATGGAACAAAAATGAGTTTGGCAATATCTTTAAAGCCAAAAGAGATGCGGAACAAAAGCTACAAAAAATTAACCAAATTCTCATCAAGGAAGGTTTGACTGAGGATAGGAAATTGCAAGTCGACTCTCTCCAACAGGATTGGGACAACAGAGGTCCGCAAGAAGAAATCTTCTAGAAGCAAAAATCAAGAGTGCAATCGCTTAAAGAAGGAGAAAGAAATACAAGGTTTTTCGATAGGTATACCATGGAACATAGAGCTCATAATCAGATCACAAAACTCATAGATCCTCAAGGGAGAGAGCTGAGCACGGACAAAGACATGGAATCCATTCTAGTACAACATTTTCAAAATATTGTAGAGGAGCCTAGAGTAGACAGATCTCTATTTATTAAAAGATTCACTCAACATATTCCAAACTGGTGACCAGGGAAGATAATTGTAATCTCAATAGGCTAGTGATGGAAGAGGAGGTCAAAGAAGTAATCAAAGAGATGCACAATAGGAAAGTTCCAGGCCTGGATGGTTTCAATGTAGACTTCTTCAAGGCAGGTTGGGAAATATTCAATCATGACATATTGGAGGTGGTGGAGGATTCAAGAATTTCAAAAACAATCGTAAAATCACTAAATGCCTCATTCATAGCCCTAATTCCTAAGCAGGATAAAGAAATGACTCTAGATCGATTCAGGCCAATAGCCCTCTGTAATGTAATATACAAAATCATCTCTAAAGTTATAGCAAATAGACTCAAGCCCCTTCTTCCAACTCTTGTGTCTGAGGAGAAAATTGGTTATGTGGAAGGAAGGAAAATTCTCAATAACGTCATTCAAGCTCACGAAATAGTGCACTCTCTTAAGAGTAATAAGCAAGAAGGCATGATCATACAGCTTGACCTAGCGAAAGCTTATGACAAGCTAAGTTGGTCATACATCAGAGAAGCTCTAAAAGCATATGGCTTTGAACATAATTGGATAAGATGGGTTATGGCTTTGGTAACATTGGCTAGCTTTCCTATCCTTCTCAATGGTTCTCCATCCAGACCCTTTCAGCCTTCGAGGGGTCTCAAGCAAGGAGATCCGCTCTCTCCCTTTCTCTTTATCCTTATGATGGAAGGACTAGGCAAAGCAATCAATTCAGCCAAGGGGGAAGGCATAATCCAAGGTCTTAAGCTCACCCAGGATGGTGACTCTTTGACTCATCAACAATTTGTCGATGACACCATGCTACAGGGCACACCCACGGTCAAAGAAGCCAAATCTTTCAAACAAATTCTGCAAGATTTTTCTATGGCAACAGGTACAGACGTAAGTCTCACAAAATCAAAAGTTTTTTTTTTTTTTTTTTTTTTTTTTTTTTTTTTTTTTTTTTTTTTTTTTTTTTTTTTTTCAGCACTAATATTGCCGCTCAAATTCTTGGCTTTCAAAGAGATCATTTTCCCTCCAAATATCTGGGAATACCACTCACTGACAAACCTCTGAGCAAAGAATTTTGGGAGCTAGTCACTAATAAACTAAAGGACAAATTTAGCAAATGGGCAAATAGATCTTTGAATCTAGTAGGCAGGCTTGTTCTCACAAAGACAGTCCTGCAAACCATTCCAATCTACATGTTTTTGGCTCTTCCTATCCCTAGAGGGGTGGTACAACAAATCAGGAACATTCAAAGAGATTTTCTTTGGGGAAAGGGGGAGGAAAAAATAAAATGGGCTCTGGTAGCTTGGGACAAATTATGAAAACCCAAAAATTATGGGGGTTTAGGTCTCCATGACCCAGAAACTCTCAACAAATTTTTGGGGGTTAAACTTTGGTGGAGATGGCTGAAGGAAACAAGAAACCCATGGTCCAAGCTCTAGAAACAGAAATATGCAAAGGACTGGCAAGAATGGGACCATATTAGAATGATCTGACATATCAGGGGCTCCCATATCTAGAACAATGCTTGGGAGAATAGAGCATTAGTTCATAAACATGGTTTCTGGGAGATTGGAAATGGGAACCTACCCTGGTTTTGGGAGGATAACTAGCAGCAAGAACCCAGCTTATGCAGAGAAGGACTGGAGATCCTCAAAGATTACATAGCCAACAAAGGACTAAAAAAGGTCAGTGAGTATTGGGATCAGACAAGGAACAATAATAAATGGAGAACATGGAAGGTACCAGTTTATAGTGAAGAAACTCCTTTAAAGGCCCAGGTTGAAGCGTTGGTAACAATCCTGGAAAAGAGGAAATTTTTTATCTCAACTATCACAAATCAACTTAGGTGTGGCAGAAACAGTGAGGGAAACTTCAACCTAAAATAAGCTAAAGAAATTGCCACAAGACATAATTTTTTAAACCTTGATAAAACATGGAAGGACCTATGGCAGAACCATCACTGGATGAAAATCAAGCTATTTGTGTGGATGGTGCAACACAAAAAGATTCTAACTTGGGAAAATCTTAGAAAGAAATGTTTTTTCTGAACCATCAAGATGCCAGTTATGTGGTCTTCATGAAGAAACAATGGATCACCTTCTTAACCTCTGCACATTCACCTCAACCTTATGGAACTGGGTTGCCTCTATCTTTAGGCATACTAACAGGGATGAAAATGAAATCTTTAAAACTTTAAAGAATTGGAGGAAAAAACTATCAAAGAATGAGAAAGTCAACATAGCCTAGACTTTGATTCCAGGCTTTCTGATCTGGAATGTCTAGAAAGAACGCAATAACAAAATTTTCAATGATAAATCTGGCTCAACCCAAAACATAATAGCTCAGCTCTTGAGACAACTTAAAGAAACTGTTAAAACCCTTCAGAAGAAACCTTCTGAGAATCCTCCAACTCACCAGGAGGCTCGCATTCTCTTGCTCTTGGGCCTCCATAAGCATGTCCCCCAGGGCACTATTAGGACTGCAATACACCCTACTATGGGGCAGGATTACTGGAAACCACCCCCCCCCCCCCAGTTTTTGAAATTCAATACAGATGGTGCCTCAAAAGGAAACCCTGGGATGGTGAGTTATGGTGGAGCTATAAGAGATGACAAAGGGAAAATCATAGTTATCTTCCTTTGTCATCTAGGGAATTCTACCAATAATATGGCAGAACTAATGGCCATAGAGCAGAGCCTAGAGATTCTGAGAGATCTCAATATGCCTAACACTATCATAGAGGCATACTCTGAATTAACAATTAATTCAATAAAAAAATAGTAAATGGTTCAGCACCAGAGAAAGTCTCGAACCACTAGCGAATTTTGCAGATCTATCATCGGATACAATCACATCTAAGAATCCTAAGAACCCTAAATTTTGTTCATGTGCGCAGAAATGCCAACATACTAGCAGACCGGCTGGTAAATGAAGGGGTGCTCTGTAAAAAAGATAATAGTATATACAAGTGGGAGCTAGCACCTGTAGGGAAATTGTGTGAGGAATGCCAAAATCTGGCCAGCACGAACAATGAACATCATCACAGTATGAAGGAGAAGCAAAAATTGGGCAATTAAGCAGATGAAGGATAAGGGTACATTGAGCAGAAGACCTCAGTATCGACACGAAGGGACATTTCAAAGACGGAAGGATGCGGAGAAAGAGTGGTTTCCTTTTTCAAGGAAAACAAAGTTTTAGCGGTTTAGTGGTTTATCGGACGCCCCCAAGCTCCCAAGCGGTTTTCCATCGTTTGCCTCCGATGCCACTCATCAATCACCACATGGCGACAAAAGGAAAGAGAAAACCGCCTACATCGGGCGGGTTTTCTCCGTGCTTCTTCTCTGTCCAATATTCTCCTTAATCGTCAGATCTGGCATGGGAAGATATACGACCACAGTTCATCGAGCTTGTTGGTAGCGTTATCCACCGAGCTTATCGCTATACCAGTGGGGTCTCATGGATTTCAGATGACAAAGTAGCTCGGGATTTAACTCCCTGGGTGGACCCGATTGAACTCTTGTATTGGTTTTAACATCCTTTCAGGTTCGTGGTGTTTGTTAAATTGTGTGTTAAATATGTTCTTGATTTAACCCCTCAACTGTGGGATCTTTAGAATTAGATCCCACGGTCGCAGGTGGTCTAAGAGTTTTGGGGGCCCTAGGCCCGATTTTTGTAGCATGGTGGACCCTACGCTTTTCTAGTAGGCATTTGTACTGGGAGTTGTACCATTGTCTTATAACTTTCTAGTTAATATATGAGAAGAAAATACTCTTGCTTTAGCAAAAAAAAGAAATCCTTATCTGTGTGACCATTCATAAGGCCCTCGAATATATTTTTTTGCTATATTTTCATTTTTTGGCTCCACATAAAAATATACCCTACTCAAATTACTTTGCATATCCTCTATTTTTCCTTCGATCCTTGGAACAATCTTTGTATCCCCATGCAACATCAAACTCAAACATTGTACTAGTTCCACAAATCTAGCACAACATATCTTTCCACACAACTTTGATAATAAAATTCCACCAGTAAGCATACCTTTATTCCATGCAACCTACTTAAAGAAAAATTAAAAAGCAAAAATTGAAGTAAAGTCTCCTCGATCGAAAACCTGAACCTTTATAAAGCTCACAAACGATCAACAGACAAGGTCAGATTTAATGTTCAACAATTGTGAAAGTCGGTGATGAAGCCTAAGAAGGTGGAACAATCTAAAATAAGGATAATGACTCCACTTGTCTTAATATGCTCAGCCAATAGTCCATGCCCTCACTGATATGGAGATCAATACTCCACAATTTATTGGTATTTATGGCTAAATCATTTGAATCCATGGCAACACTCATTTTATCTGGGTGGTTAAGAAGCCAATCAACTTTTGCACCATAAAATTGTTTGATGGGAGAATGAACTCGTGAGTTCGTTGCGTTGTTTAAGCTCTTGTTGCTTATTATTATTTCTCCTTCACAGTCTGGCCTCATGGCCCAGGAGTAATAATTGACCATTGTTGCCTTGTCGTCATGGCTAATTGCAGACACCCCTGAGGGGTTTCTCAAATTATGTCGATCATTACCGATAACTATTTGCAAATGTGTTGATAAAGACAGATATTCAAGCTTGTTGATGGTATTAATCAATATACATCTATAATCAATTTCCAGTTCTAAAGAGTCAGTACAATCATAATGGAGCACAACTAAATTTGAATCGGTTTTGATACTATGATAATATATAGTATTGGTACACATGTTGTAGGAAGATGAGATTACTTCTCCTGAGTGTTCCAACAAAACATAAAATGGATCATGGATCTTCCATGCTAATGGCGATCATGCGTCCAAATTATAGTGTTTGCGAGCTTAGAGGGCTCGAACTATGGTATCACATTTCTAATCTTGAAATTAAATGAAATGAAATTTTAATGTCCACGAGACTAGATATAGTCTATGGGACCAGATAGGATAATTGCAAGTACATTCATATACATAACGCAACTTTTAATGCTTCAACGTTACATAGTTTGGCATGTATAGGTAAGAGTCATAATTTTGCATACTTCTGGAATTTTCATGCTCTGGAATCCCAAGGAACTCATGAGAGTTATATCAGATTCTTTCAAAAGTGAAGTATTCAAAACGAATATATTTCTATAGGTGGTTATGATAATTAAAAAATAGTAAATTTATGTTGTCCATATCCATTTTGATATAAAGTTCTTGGATTTGAAACCAATTAAAATTCAACTATCTTTAATCACCTTATAAGATACATGAAAATTACCATATAACCAATTCTAATCCAACAACCTATAATTAGCTAATAGTACATAGTAGGGTATATAAGGATGGCCGTAATTTCATGGCTAGGATATTTTGAGCTTCAAATTTCAGTGGGTAGTGGGGCCTGTGAAAACTTTTAAGATCCAGAGAAAATACAAGTTTTGGATTCCTTAGCCATCATTTAAAATTATAAATAAATTAAAGCTACATTAAAAAAGTAATGGTGGGCTCTTGAGGAGGAAGTGGAGGAGGTAAGATGATGAGAGGGCTTGCAAAGAAACCTCAAAGATGTGCGGTAGTTGGACCAGTTCCCTAATCTCTCGTAACAGTCGATGCAAAAGAGAGAAAGAGAAAGATGGAATTGGTCTTTACTCAATTATTTCTATCAAACCAAATCATGTTCTAAAAATCCGAGATTAGAAGAAAGAAAAACAAACTTGCTTGAGGGAAGATAATATTATTCTGTCAAAAAGTTATGAAAAAAGTTTTCTTCTCCATGTCTATGATTATTTGTTTGTCTTAACATTTTCCTATGTCATCTCTCAATCGAATAATTTGACATTCCTCTTCAGTTACTCTGCATGCACTATGTGTATATCGATTGTGTTTTGGACATCTCAGACATGCAACAATGTAGAGTAAAATTAACAATTGACTTTGTTATGTCTTTGATCTTGATCCATGTTCATTAAAATATACAAATTCTGTAATTGAAATAAAAATAAATATACCTCTGAGCCTAAGAAAATATTAATTTCCTTTTCCATCAAGTTTAATTCATTTTTGAAAATATTGAAAGGCACTTTGAAGGCACATATTCAGCCAAAAGCCCTATAATGTCCTAAGACAAACTCCCTCCAATTTTAATTTAGATTTGGTTTATATTCTTTGCAACTCATGTTTTCCTTGGTAGCCTGTTAACACTATAAATACTTGCTAATGGAGTTTGCTTTAATGTATTTGCATGTAATGACTTCTTTTCTTGCATGACACATTATAGTTCAAAACATCGGTATATCTATTACACTTTCTTACAATAAATTCGTTTTTAGAGTCTACGAGTACTTAGATTTATACCTGCACCAATTTGTCTTGAGATATATAATATTCATGTGAATCTATTTCTTGGTGTATATATATTTTTAACCCACTTATTGGAAGTGCACATCAAAGGAAACACCTTCGAATAGAAACACATGCTTTTTATAATAGAAAAAACTACAAAAACATGCCTATCAATTTCTAGGCCTTCTTGTAGTAGTTGTTGATATACACATTCCCTTGCTCTAGGATGAATGATTGCATTGAGATAGTGCTAATGGAATGGCTTGGTTGTTTGCAAAGTAATAATACAAGGATAATGGGATGCCCTTTCCAGCTTTCAGAGGATGGCATAGAGCTTCATTTTTCAACTAATCATTTAAGCAAAGCAAAAAGAGTATATATCAAAAGTATCCATCTATACAATGTTTATGAGAGTTATAGTTGTAAAGAGGGAGTTCCATATTTTCAACTCTTCATTACTTATTCCAACACAATGTGAACTCCATTTTGTAGGATGACATAATTTATGTTTTAGTTCTCTAGTATGGGATTAAGTGCCACTTTTCACACAAAGTTATGATCATATAAGTTGTTTCCAATAATTCCTAATAACGTGTCAAAGTACTGGCCACAATTGATCCAGAATATGATGTAGAGGATCCAGCGGTAGTGATAAGCAATAGACATAAAGATGATGAAAGCCTCCCAAGGCCAAAACAATGCTCCTCATTTGCCCCAACTGGGAAGCATACAAAACCTCTTCAGGCCAATGCTTGGTACAAATTCCTTCCCACAGCGCCTCCTCTTCGACGGCATGCTTCCAGCGGCGGCTCACACAAGCGGCAATCACCAGAGACTTGGAATCCAAATGCTTCAACACCTCAAACAACACGTCCTCAAAAAAAGACATAATGGAACAATCGTTGTGTTCTTCCCGCCTCATTTTATTCACCTTAATATCCTGCCCTTGATGAATCCAAGGAAGAGGAAGGCGTTGCTATGCATCAACTGCAACCGACTCTACGCAGGGGAAAATGCTAGTCGAATACTCAACAATAGTCATTAACTCCTCGCCTTGAAAGGTGGTCGTACTTCATGCATCACGAGAAATTGGGCTTGATAAAAGTGTACACGTGTTGAATTATGATGGGAGAGAACAAAGAAAATGGAGTGAGGGGATTGGTTGAGCTAAACAGTGTTTACCTAGCCAACTTCATAGAGAAAACGCCTTTCAATGTAATTAGTAAATTCAATATTTATTTTTCTAATGTTATAGTCATATAAAAATGATATTATTAGTTTTTCTCACTCTATGTGTGAATATGATGATGTTATCTTCTATGTATAGTAGTTATTTTACAGAAGGCACTTCATTGCTAGGACAACAACTTCTAGTTTACCTCTTATTGGAAACTATTTTTTTATAATGTCTATTTGTCATCTCCATACCAAATATTTTTAAACTATGGTTTCTCATTCCTAAGACACATCATATATGAGATGTATGTAGCAATGTAACCTTCTAGATGTCCCTACCATTGGATGCATACGATCGATATTAATGGTCCCTTTCTTGCAATGTTTGTCTCATCAATTTACTCTTCCATTCCTCATCAAATGTAATATTTTGTCTACCAAATTTATAGAGATTTTATTGTGACAATATCCTAATTTTTTTCTCTTCCCTTTTCTTTTGTTATGAAATAAAGCCCACATTTGATCTTATTTTTTTCATCAAAGAAAATCCCATTTCTTTTTTGTATTAAAAAAGTAGCTACATCTTTCTGTATTCACCAAATAAATCAACCAAGTATATGCAACATTTACTAACCATTTTTCCGCCCCAAAAAAGTCAATTTACTTACATAGTAGCCAAACAAAATTCTAACAAACTTACCAGCAACATATTCCATATAACATAAGTCAACTAAAAATAGGGATGTAATTAACTACCTCGTAATACCCTAAAATTTCAACAATCACAAAATAATAGTCCACCAATGGTCTGTTGTAAAAGATAAATGAGGACAAACTAAACCAAAGGAAAAATTCCAACATTACTAGCTTCATCCTTGTACTCTTCATAATACAGAGTTGTCAACTGCAAATTAAGTCCCTTCTTAGACAAGTAATCAACTAGATTGTTTAATTCCTTTAAAACGTGGAACACCGAAATATCTTGGAAATATTTTAGAAGGTCTATGATAAAAAGTAGGGACCGATATCCTTACTTGGCATATTTCTCTTCTAATACTATTGTCCGTTCTACTCCCTCAAGTTGGACTAGATGTTGGTTTACAACACTATCAAATATTTTAGAGTCAATGGGCATTCAGCTTGATCGTCTCCCTCCTTTTCGATATTCCTTTGATGCTCTCTTGAACACATTTTACTTATTAGACAGGAATTGAACAAGATCACCAGGGAGGACATCTACAGGAAGTTCATCCAAGTCACAGGGTTATGCCCAACGATGGCTATCTATGTTGATCACTTATTGGAGTTGAGAGACGAACTCATTGTTCGACCCCAACATACATTTCACCATAGGATGCATGCTCTTCACATTCCTCTAGGCCAATTCAGAGTAGGTTCTTATAGACTTCAAGTAGAGATGGACCACCAGATTGATAGACTAGACAAAAAATGTCAGATATGTCATTTACAGGAAGTAGATACCGAGGTGGACTTCATTTTTGGATGCCCTATCTAATACGAGATTAGAGGAAGGTTTCATTGCTTGTTCAGATATTCTCAGAGCCTCATCGACTTTTTAGGTATCTTGATTAGAGATGTTTGGCCCTATATATGCAGGAGGCTCTCAGGTTTTTAGCACGTATTCTTCAGCCTCTAATCAAACCAGACTCCACACAGAGGATCGCAACATTTTTCAGGGTACTACCTTTAGACAAGGGGACCAAGAGACCAATTGATACTAGTACATACCCAAACTCGAGATCAGTGAGGATTTGTGGGACCTCACCCCGCCACACGATATCTCAGCAGCATATCTATTCTTGGGAGAATGACTAAGTCCTCCATACCTCAATAGTGCACAAACTACCCTATGTAGTCCAGTCCACACTTTCCACTAGCCCTTCATGAAGCCAACATACTTTGTTGAGTTTTTCTTCAGTGTTATTCATTCAACCTCAAATGTTAAGAGATATGGGTCTGATCCTTAGACCCATTAGCTCTTGGATATTCTCCATGAGGGAATTTCATGCAATGTATCCTTAATATTTCATACATTGTACATTTATATTCATGCATTGTATCTTTTATAGGAGATTGTTTGGTCCTCCCGCATTATATGGACATCATTGTACTCAACAGTGCTTTTGACCTACTTTGCGGTCAATATTTGGACATAAATATAATTATATTATCTATCTTATCTTATATTGTCGTCATGAGGAGATAACTTACATTAACGACAACACTTTATTGGTCATTTTTACAAAAAAATATGAACTCGAGTAGTCTTAATGGATTTTTATTAATTGGGATGGGTGTGTTTTGTTTTGTGATGTTTCATATTTAGGTAGGTAATTACCATTAGAATTGTGTGTAATTTGTCTCATGATGTTTTCATCCAAGTAACAAACTACTAATTAGAAATGTCCCTTTTTCACAATCAAACATATGTATTAGTTTTTCCTTAGTTCTTTTTAGCTTTTGCATCTTAGAAAAATATTTATCGATAATTTATGATTGATTTATCCTATACATAAATTTTAAAGGAGACCACATAAACATCTACATTGCACTGAATGAATTTAAATTAAACATTTCAAGGTACCAATAACCTTTAATGGTGTGTTAAAAAATATTACAAGCAATACAACATATTTCTAGTAAGACACATTGTAAACTTTGTCATGTATTTGTGTTTCATTAACGATGTCATGTTACCACTTTGAACACATGAATCACAATACATAATAGACCAAATTTATCCATTTAACATGGTAATCTAATACCTAAGCAACAAGAAAATGAGTACAAAAAGGTTTTTCAACGAATCTCAAATGCGAGCAAGAGTTTTTAGCTATTTGTCACAACGTGTAGAAATTCCTTATAGATTCAAATTGTAGATTGTGATATGCTAAAAAAATTGACTTGAAAAACCTTGTTATTTGTATATTGCATTAATCAGAAAATATGAGAATATTACAATGCTTTTCTCAAGGCCAAGCAACCTCTGCACAAGATCAATCTGTCTTGCTGCTTCGCAAACAAGCTCAAGTCAATACCTAGCTAAATATGTTGCCTACCAAGATCATATTTCCTTGCATGGTTTCCTAGGGAATTATCCCATATTTAATTGGGAAAATCCTCATCCATAATTGCACAATCCATCAATAGACCTTCCTCTTATTGCATGCACCATCGATTTAATTTATATGATTTTACAACTGATAGTACACTGTCTCTGAACTCTAATCTCAACTGAGTCTTTCTTTGATCTGACATGCATGAGTTAATTATGAGTGAATCTTCATTTTCTGGTTCAGCAGTGTTGGTTTTACCCCACTATTGGATCTGCCACTAATTCCACCATCAACTAGAACTATTTTAACTAAATTTAACTCAGTTAAACTGAATTAATTAATTACAACTCAAAATAACTCAACCTAGGCCCCTAGACTTTAGGAACCACTCTACATGACTCTAGATAGACTCCTAACATGAATTAACTGAGTCAACTAATTCAAATTAACTTAGTTAACTATTACAAGTTGCTATGAGCATTAGAATTAGAATTTGATTCCTAATTTAATTCAAGGAAAAAATTAAATTAGGATTTTCTTGTTGCATTTTTCAACACTCCCTATTAACAATAAAGGGATTATCTACTGCCCCGATCTTGCCTCTATGAAACTCGAATTTGCATCTTGACAATGTCTTTGTCAAGATATCTGCATCTTGCTCCTCTGTAGGAATGTATTCCAGCTACATGATTCTCCTCTGCACACAATCTCGTAGAGGGTGATATCAGATGTCGATATGCTTGGACCGATCATGAAAAAATGGATTCTCGGAGAGTTTTATACAACTTTGATTGTCACAGTAAATAACTGTAGGATCCATCTGCAGACCAAATAACCCAACAAGGATCTTCCTCATCCAAATAGCCTCACAAGTTGCTTGACTAGCATCCATATACTCTACTTATGCTAAACTGAGTGCAACTAATCTCTGCTTCATGTTGTACCAAGAAATTTTTGTTGACCCAATATTGAAGATTCCCCTTGATGTGCTCTTCATTTCAGATGGACTCGATGCCCAATCTACATCTATGAAGCCTTGAAGCTTCACCCCCTTTGTCCTTCTATACCAAAGACCAAACTGAGTGGTGCCTCTGATGTATCTCAACACATGTTTAGTTGCCTTCCAATAAATTTTGGTTGGCTTAACCATGGCTTTACTAAGCTGGTTAACTGCAAAACACATGCCCAGTCGTTTGTTCACCAAATACATAAGTGAACACACAAGTTGTCTATAAAGAGTAGCCTCTACTTCACCTAAAGTAGCATCATCCTTCCTCCCATTACCTGCTAGAGGAGTCTCCATGGGTTTTTTTCTCTCCATGTGGAATTATTCAGTATCTCGTTGGCATACTTTCCCTGAGAAACAAACAATTCCTCATCTCCTTGCCATACTTCCATACCAAGAAAGTAATGCATGAACCCCAGGTCCTTCATCTCAAATTTGCTTGCAATATCCTCTTTGCAAGATTTCATCAGCTTCTCATCACCTATTAGAATCAAATCATCGACATATAATACTATAACCAACAATTTACCTTCAACCAAAATATGGTAAAGGTTCGAATCTGCTTCACTTTTGGTGAAGCCCAACATGGTGAAATAGTTGTCAATCCTATTGTACTAAGCGTGAGGTGCTTATTTTAGTCCATATAACACTCGCTTGAGTATGCACACATGTGACTCTCTGTTGAAGGTATAAATCCTTCATTCTGCTTAATATTTCCTCAATCATGTCATTGAGGAATGTTGTCTTCACATCCATATGATGTATCTTCCATCCCATCTACGCTGACAGTGATAAAATAGATATGATTGATTAGTGCCTTGCTACTGGAGAAAAGGTCTCATCATAATCAATTCCCTCCACCTGAGACAACCCTTTGGCCACAAATATGGCCTTGTGTTTCTCCACACTCCCATATGCTACTTGCTTTACCTTGTAAAGCCATTTAGAACTCACCACTGACTTGTCTTCTGGTCTTGGGACCACCTCCCAAACATTGTTTTTGATAATCAAGTCATACTCCTAAACCATGGCATCAACCCATACTGGTTGTTGCATTTCTTCCTCGAATGAGGATGGATCAAACTCTACACTCTCTCTCATTAGAGCCATGTAGCCAATGTATTGATCTGGTGACCTCCTCTGCCTATGATGTTATGTGGTTCTCACACATTCTCTCTAGCATCATGCATCAATTTTTCAGCCTCTCTGTGTGCGTCCTTCCACCTTGGGAAGTATCTGCATGAGTGGTTTCTTCCACTCTCTTCTCCTCTGCATTGGTTGCTACACATCATCCTGAGGTTCCTCCTTTGGAGCTAAAAGTTCATCATATTGATGTAATTGAAGCTCCCTCTCAAGGGAACATTCCATGGCCTTCTCCTCATCAAAATTCATATATCTATGAACCACCATCATCATGTTGGATAATAGGTACACCTAATAGTTGTTAGGTGTATCTGTGTACCCCACAAATATGCCCAACTCTGTTGTTGGCTCTAGCTTTTTTCATGCATCCTTGGTAACATGACACTAGATTGATGAACCAAAGATATTGAAGTGTGCCACATCTGGTTTCTTACCTAAAAAATATTCTTCTGGTGTACTCATCTCGAGAATTCAATGAGGGTTTATGTTCTGTAAATAAAAAATTGTGTTGCATGCTTCAGCCCACAAGTGCAACGATAGGTCCTGATCATGTAACATCGCCCATGCAACTTTGACAATACTTTTGTTCTTCCTTTTAGCCACCCCATTCTGCTATGGGTTATGAGGTGTTATTAATTCTCGTTGAATGCCTTCTGATTCACAAAATTTCTTGAATTCATTCGACACATAATCTCCACCATTATCTCTTCTTAGAGCTTTAACTTTCCTGCCAGTATATTTATCGACAAGTGCTTTATATTCACAATATTTAGCGAATTTATAACCTTTCTTCTGCATGAATAAAATCCAATACTTACGAGAAAAATCATCAAGAAATATTACATAATACCTGTGCTTGGTCATGGATGTTGTCGAGAATACTCCACACACATCTGAGTGAACTCGATCAAGGATCTCTTGTGCTCGACTATCTTTATCATGAAAGGAAGCTTTGGTGTACTTACCCAATGTATGCCCTTTGCATGTGTCTCTCTGCTCTATTGTACCCTTGGGAAGTCTTGTAGAAATTTGTTGCATGATCTTCAAATATTTGCAATGCAAGTGACCCAATCTTATATGCCACAACTCACTGATGTTTCAGCTCTGTACTTTCTATGCTTTAGTGCTCAAAGCAACGCAATCTTCTACATCCAATTTTTAGAGGTTCTTCACCCGAACCCTGATCCGCTTCACCTTTCGTGAGGCTATGTGATGAAGGAAAGAATTTCCCTTGCTAAATATCACATCATAGCCACGGTTCTCAAACATGGAAACTAAAACCAAGTTCTTCTTCAAACCCAGAACATACATGACATCTTTTAATGTGAAGGGATAACCAAATTCCCTTTGAAAGGTAACATTATTGACGTCGTTCACACTATACCTCCCATCATCTCCCATCTCGATGTGCATCTAGAGGTCCTTATCCTCCAAGTCACTGAAGAGATCTTTGTTTTCGGTTATATGGAATGAGGCTTCACTATCCAGGTACCACACCCTACCCATCACTGATATCACCACACGAGCGATGAGGAATAAATCCAGTTCTAATTGTGAAGCAAGTGGTTCATTTGTCACTCCTCTTGAGGGCTTCTTACTGGCCTTCTTGTGTGGAAACTTTGTAGCATAGTGTTCTAGCTCGTGAAAGTGAAAACATTTAATCTTCGACATGTCCTCCTTCTTGTCGCCCTGACTGGAATCTAATTTGGAATGAGATTAATTTCCCTTCCCCTTCTTCACCTTCCCAACTAAGGCATATTTCTCCTCATCATCATTCTTCGATGAGGATCCATCCCTAGTGTTCCGTCGAATATCTCTTGTACCAAGTCGGACCATAATCACTCCCACTCTGGTAGATTCTCCCTCCCATTAATTGAGTCCTGGTAGTTGTGCCAACTCTTGGGAATCCCTAGAAGTGCTAGGCTCACCACATCATCCTCAGCAACTGTAACACTGACACTTCCAAGCTCATCCCAACATTGGGTGAACTTGATCAAGTACTTCGGTATTGTGTTGCCCTTCTCCATCTTGATCTTTTTGAGCTTGTCCTTCAGTGCCAGTTTCATGTGGTCATTGTTGTTTTGAAATAGGTCCGTCAATGCCTTCCACATTGAAAATAAAGTTTCTTTACCATGGAGGTTCAAGACAATATGATATCGAACTCCTTCTAGGATAATCATTCTCGCCTATGCCACACAATTTCTCCACTCTTCTAGATCCTGAGCATCGGCTAGCTTAGGAATATAATTGTCTATGAATTCCTTAAGATTGTTTACTTCCAACACTGCCTCCATCATATCCTTCCAAGCAATATAGTTCGAACTACCCTCAAGGGAATATTCAAGTCTCAATCTATAGAACAACATCTTGCTGGCTCTGAAGTATGATACTGCGAATTCGATTTCTCCTATAAAAGACAAACTCGTATTCTTCTCTTCTATAGTGATTTCATATCTTATACCATGTAGAAATCCCTTGTATATTCAAATTGCAGATTGTAATATGCTAAAACAACTGACTTGAATCTACTCTACTCGTGAGTGGAAACAATAAACAATCGATGAAATCACAATGCATAAATGAGAAAGAATTAAATCACACATAACACAATAAATTTATGGGGAAAGCCACAACTTAAAACCCATGCTATCTATATATTGTATTAATAAGAAAATATGAGAATATTCCAATGCTTTTCTCAAGCCCGAGCAACCTCTACACAATCTTAATCTATCTCACTGCTTCACAAACAAGCTCCAACGAATACTTAGCCAAATATGTTGCCTTCCAAGCTCCTATTTTCTTGTGCAGATTCCTATGGAATTAGCCTATATTTAATTGGGAAATTCCTCATCCATAACTGCACAATCCATCAATACGCCTTCCTCTGATTGCATGCACCATTAGTTTAATTTAAATGATTTTACAATTGATATTACATTGACCCTGAATTCTAATCTCAACTGGGTTTTTCTCTTATCTGACATGGATGAGTTAATTATGATTTAATCTTTAGTTTACTGGTTGAGCAGTGTTGGTTACACCCCACTACTACAAGTTGCACCCCACTACTACAGGTTACACTCCACTACTGGATTACAACTCAAAAGAACTCAACTTGGGCCCCTAAAATTTAGGAACCAATATGCATGACTCTAGATAGACTCCTAAGACACTAAGTCAAATTAACTTAGTTAACTATTACAAGTTGCAATGAGAATTAGAATTAGAATTTAATTCCTAATTTAATTCAAGGACAAAATTAAATTAGCATTTTCTTGTTGCATTTTTCAACACAACCAATAGTAGGTCTCCAAATCAAGTATTAAATTATATGATTTTAAGCCTAAGGATATATTGTTATAGATATCCCACCACTTCTTTACCAACATCTTTGTATCACCCCTATCCATACTCTACTCCTTTCTTATGTACCTCCATGGCTTTGATCCCTCCACAACCACCATTACATTTGACATATGGGTTATTCTTTTCAAAAGATATAAGACATATTTAATATGATTTGGGGCAAGATGAAAATACTTACAACAGTGTAGTATGGACGACTTTCAATTTGTCAAAATCCACTTTCTTCATGTGGCACCAGAGCATGGCCAATCTAAGATTATATGCCAAGTGAATGTGATTATAAACCTTGATGAAGAATATGCTTAGTTAGTCCAACTCTGAAAATGACATGGGAGGTGTTGTTGAAAATTGTAACTAGGGTTGATCTTCATTATGATGTAATTGTAATCATGACATTGTATATTATTTATAAAGAAATAAAAATTAAAGAAAGAGAAATTATATTTTATTTCATAGTATGGGTTTCATACTCTAGTTTGACTAAAAATCAAGTTCTTCATGTTTTTTAGGTCATCTAGGACTTTCTAGGATTTTCTAGGATAAAGAATAATATTGGTCATGTGCCATAGTCCCATTTGGACTCATTGTAGTGAAGAAAAATATTTATTTTATCATGTAAAATAAACCTACTACCAAGTCGGTCAAAGAGCAACGACAAGTCAGCCTAAGGGATGGCAAATCAACCCTCAAGAAAGGCTATAAATAAAGGGGAGCTCGACCTCATTTGGACACACAACTCGCATAAGTTATATCTGCAATAGAGAAGGTAAAAACAGTAGCTGGAGGATTAAGAAGAGGAGAAGAAATTGAAGTTTGTCAAGGGTTATCTTTCTCTTTACCTCGCTAGGGTTTGTGAAGTTGTCAGCTTCAAGAAGATGAAATTCTACGGTAGTTGTTGGAGGCCAAAATTATGTTGTTGGGGTTGAGGTTGTAGTATCGAAGTTCTGTAAGTTGTTCTAAAAAAATTATTTCTAGGGGCTGACTTGGGTCTTTGGATATTGGAAGTCTTGTTTGTAAGAATTTCTAAAGAAGAAGAGAAGAATTTTCCAGGTTTTCCCCTTGGAGGGTTTTTCCCAGACTAGGAGCCTATTGATGGTGTACTTTGTCTCTTTGTGATCTTCTTATTTTTGATGATTGTTTGATGAACATAATCAAAGAAGTAATAGAAGAACATATAACATCACAAGTAATTATCATGTTAAGGAAAATAAGTTAGAATTATCAAGTCTCCATATTTTCGAACATGGTATTAGAGCTAATGTGCAAGAAGGAGACTCAAGATCACAAGTTAGTTGGCACAATGTCAAGAATCATGAAGAATAGTTTCAAGTTTCTTGGAAAATTTTCTATATCCATCAAGAACTACATATTGAACATCATCCCCAAGCTAATAAAGTAAGAAGTAGAAGGAAACATGTTCGTCACTTTATCGGGTGCCTTCAAAGATGAAAATGTATGGGTTATCAATAGTTGTGCCTCCGGACACATGACAGGAAAATAAAATCAACTTCAGACCTTGTCAAAAGGAAACTAATCTCACTCTCTCGAACTTGGACACAATAAATTCTATGCAATAAGTCATTGGGTATACATCATTGGAGCTCAAATCAGGTGGAAACATTCACCTCAACATCTTATATGTTCCAGGTTTGAAGAAAAATATACTTTCTATTTCTTATCTAGAGGAAAGGGTAATAGAGTTTCTTTTGTTGATAGAAAGGTTTTGGTTTGGGATAAGGGCTCTAGTATCAATGAAGCAAGGATGATTTGGGTTTGTGAGGGAAAATTGTATAGACTATATACACCTCTAGCTAAAGCCCTAGTTCACTTGGAAGTGAGTCCTTCCAAACTATGGCATAGAAGGTATGGACACCTTCATTATAATATTTTTCCATCTATGAGTCAAATGGTCAATGACATCCCTGAAATAAAGGAAGACCATGAAGGAACCTGTAAGGGATGTTCTCTATGCAATAATATAAAGAAAACATTTGCAAATAGTGAAACTAGATCTACTAAAATTTTGGATCTCATACACTCAGATGTATGTGGACCTATGGCAGTTAAGTCTCTTGGTGGGAATCAATAATATGTAACCTTCATTGATGATTATTCAAGGAAGACTTGGTTATACCTTCTCAATTAGAATAAGGACGAGGTATTTGAAAAGTTTCTAAATTTCAAGAATGAAGTGGAAAACCTAACGTAGGAGAAGATCAAAATTCTAAGGTCAGATAATGGTAGACAATACACCTCCAAAGAATTAATAGTTTTCTACAAGGAGGTAGGAATCGCGAGGAAACTCATTATTCCCTATAATCCTAAATAGAATGGAGTGGCAGAAAGGAAGAATCGTACTATTGAATAATGTGTCTGAGTTATGCTACATGCTCAAGATATCCCCCAGTTCTTATGGGGAGAGGAATGTATGATGATTGTTTACTTGCAAAATCGAAGTCCTCACAGGGTGCTCAATAAAATGACACTAGAAGAAGCATTTACAAGAAAGAAGCCACGTGTGGATCATCTTCGTATATTTTGGGTGTCATGTGTACATTCATGTACCCATGGATAAAAGAAAGAAGCTAGATCCTATTAATTTAATGGGCATCTTTATGGGGTATAGTGCTTCATCTAAAACCTATAGAATCGTGGAAAGTCGGGATGTCATCTTAGATGAAAACATAGCTTAGAAGAAATTGAAGGATGTACCAGTTGACTCTAATGAAGAAGTTCCTATCTTTGAAGATATCTCTAAGGACAATGATGGTCAAGAACCAGGATCAACTCAAGAAAATGTTGAAGGCCCTTGTGAGCCTATACAACAATTGTTCCAGAAAATCGGAAACAACATATTTGGTTGAAAACTACTACTCAAGAGGCAGAAGTACATACAACATCAGGGACATCCGGGAAAGTAAGAGAACAAAGAGGTATCCTGGATATGTCACATACATGACAAAGCTATTTGAGGAAAAACCTTCCTCCTATGAGGATGCTACTAAGCATCAAGAATGGAAGAATGCAATGGAGGAAGAATACCAGCCAATAATGAAGGACGATGTATGGGAGATTGTCCCTAGGCTGAGCGATGAATCGATAGTCACTTCAAAATATATTTATAAAATAAAGCATGTTGCATATGGGATCATCGAGAAATATAAAGCAAGGTTTGTAGAAAGGCATTTCTCACATAAAGAAGGGATTAATTATGAAGAAACATTTGCTCCCACAACTAGGTATATGATAATAAGATCACTTTTTTCATTGGTTGCTTCTATGGGATGGATCATTCCAAATGGATGTCAAGACAAAATTTCCTGAATGGGACCATCGATGAAGAACTCTGTATGGAGAGGCCTCAAAGATTTGAAATAAATCAGAGGGAAACTTGTGTGTGCAGGTTGAAGAAGGCTCTATATATCTTGAAGCAAGCACCGAGAGCAAGGTATGCAAGAATGGATGCTAACCTCTTGAGACTTGTTTTTACCAAGAGTTATGCAGATCAAAATCTATAAACCAAGGTGGTCAGGAAAGAACCAATTATTATACTCTGATATGTGGATGATCTACTAATTACACGTATAGATCGACTAATTCAAGAATGCAAGACATATTTAGGAGTTGAATTTGATATGAAGCATCTTGGAATTATGCATTATTACTTGGGAGCAGAAGTATGGAAAAAACCGGGAGAGATATGTCCCAGATCAACGTAAATATGTGATTAAGAGGCTTCAAAGGGTCGACATGATGGTTTGTGAACTTATGATGGCTCCTATGGTTACAAATTGCAAAAGGTTGAAGCATTTAGAGGCTAGTCTAGTAGATCCTACTTGCTACAGGAAATTGGTTGGGTCCTTCATGTATCTAGTGAATAGCAGGCCATACATTTGTTTTGCAGTAAATGTCCTTAGTTAGTTTCAGATGGAGCCAAAGCATGATCATTGGATTGAAAATAAGAATACCTTAAGATACTTGTGTGGAACCATCCAGCACTACCTCAAGTATACTAGGAATGAAATCCAACTCATGGGATATACAAATTCAACTTGGTGTGGCAGTGAGACAGATGGAAGGAGCATAACAGGAGGATGCTTCAGCCTTGGACCTTCCATGGTTTCATGGATGAGCAGAAAGCGGGATACAGTTGCTTTGAGTAGTGTTGAGGCTAAATATGTTGCTACAAGTGAAGTCTATAGTGAATTAGTTTGGCTCAGGAAGTTGTTATCAGAGTTGTTTGAAGGATTGCTCGTCCCTACATGGATACATTGTGATAATCACAGTTACATAAAGTTGAAAGAAGATGGGGTATTTCATGCTAAGACAAAGGATATAAATAACAAGTACCACTACATCAGAGGATTGGTATGAGATAGGGTCGTGGCGCTGCACTATCTACCTACAAATGAGCAAGTAGTTGACATATTGACTAAAGCATTACCAAACAAGAAGCTTGAGGACCTGAGAGGTAAGCTTGGTTTGGTGGATATCTCTTTTGTCGTTGAGAGTGAGTGATATCAAATAGTTCTTGTCTTCATGGGTCATGCACTAGACTAGGAATAACAACCATAAGTCTTAGTGAAGGCCATAAAGAAAAAATGGAGTCTAGAGGATTGAATAAACATCTAGATTGAAACTTATGGATTAAAAAATCCATAGAAAGAAGTTGGTGACCTATGCCCTTTAAGGATGAGGTAGGGAATCCAAGATAAGAGTATTCGAAGAGGACCGATACTATTTGAGGATCCAGGTTTGGGAGTCCAAGATAAGAATAGTCCTAAAAGAACATACCTTGTAGACATCTGGATGGGGTGTGTACCTTGAGAGGTAGTGTGGCAGCTCACGTAAAGCCTCCGATCATAATGCTCATAGTTAAAGATGAGCTTGGCCAGTCAATACCTTTAGTGACAATGTTGGTTATGATATAAAAGATGCTTGACAAAAGATGCTTATCAACCTGACTCTTCTTATGGGAATGCTTCAATATTGAGATTCCTTGTACCATGAATACCTCCCTAATTAAGAGGGAGTGTTGAAAATTGTAACTAGGGTTGGTCTTCATTATGATGTAGTTGTAATCATGACATTGTATATTCTTTATAAAGAAAGAAAAATAAAAGAAAGAGATTATATTTTATTTTGGATTATGGATTTCATACTCTAATTTGAGTCAAAAGCATGTTCTTCATGCTTTTTAAGCCTTCTAGGTATTTCTATGATAAAGAATAATATTGTTCATGTGTCATAGTCCCATTTGGACTCATTGTAATGAGGAAAAATATTTATTTTATCATGTAAAATCCATGGATAAACCCAATATCAAGTAGGCCTAAGAGTAAAGACAAGTCACCCTAAGGGAGGGAAATTTGACCCTCAAGAAAGGCTATAAATAGAGGGAAGCTTGACCTCATTTGGACACACATCTCACACAAGTTTTATTTGCAATAGTGAAGAGTCGCTGGAGGATGAAGAACAAAAATTGAAGTTTGTCAAGTGTTATATTTCTCTTTGTCTCGCTAGGGTTTTTGAAGCTGCCAACTTCAAGAGGATGAAATTCTGAGCTAGTTGCTGGAGGTTGAAATTGCAAGGTCGAAGTTTCAGTGGTTGGGTTGATGTATCGAAGTTCTGGAAGTTGTTTTGAAAATCTTGTTGGAGGATGACTTGGATCTTGCAAGGATTGTTGGCTTGGGTATTTGGATCTTTGAAGTCTCTTTTGTAGCATATTATAAAGAAGAAGAGAAGTATTTTCCAAGTTTTCCCCTTACAGGGGTCTTGCCCTATCTTGGAGTCTATTTCTGGTGTACTATGTCTCTTTGTGAACTTCTTATTTTTTTTTATTGCTTGATGAACATAATCAAAGAAGTAATAGAAGAACATCTAACATCACAAGTAATTATCAAGTGAAGAAAAATAAGTTATAATTACTAAGTCTCCATATTTTCCAACATGGTATCAGAGCTAAGGTGCAACAAGGAGACTAAAGATCACAAGTTAGCTGGCACAATGTCAAGAATCATGAAGAAGGCTTTCAGTTTTCTTGGAAATCTTGTTATCTCCATCAAGAACTACATATTGAAGATCATCCCCAAGCTAGTAAGGAAAGAAGTAGAAGGAAACATGTTCTTTGCTCTATTCGGCGCCTTCAAAGCTGAAAATGTATGGGTTATCGATAGTGGTGCCTCCAAGCACATGACGGGAGGATACAATCAAATTCAAACCTTGTCAAAAGGAAATTCATCTCACTCTATTGAACTTGGAGACAAAAAATGCTATCCAGTGAAAGGCATTAGTATATATCATTGGAGCTTGAACCAGGTGGAAACATTCACCTCAACAACATCTTATATGTTCTAGGTTTGAAGAAAAATACTTTCTATTTCTAGTTAAGGGTAATAAAGTTGCTTTTGTTAATGGCAAGGTTTTGGTTTGGGATAAGGGCTCTAGTATCAATGAAGAAAGGATGATTGGGGTTTGTGAGGGAACATTGTATAGACTATACACACCTCTAGCTCAAGCCCTATTTCACTTGGAAGTGAGTCCTTCTTAACTATGACATAGAAGGTATTGCACCTTCTTTGTGCATTGTTGGTAGTAACCAATCTTGCATTGTGGAGTGTGGGCCTATGTCTTCTCACATAAGTAGTCCACCACAACATAAAAATGGTTATCTAGTAGATCAAAGAGGTGATTGATGATGTCATACACTTGGATGCCAACCTCTGGGTATATGAGCTTGTTGTATTCTTCAAACTAGACTAGCACAAACCCCATAAGGTAGAGATCTCATTTATTCAATTAGTTAGATAAATGTAATAATCATTTTCATTTATGTAAAGGAAACAAAAGTAGTAATACTTTAAACTGTACAAGAAAAGGGAACGAGAATGGATGTTAGTTATAATTATACCTCCCATATGTAGAGCTTGGAATAATTGATAATATAATAAGCCATGGAGAATGATAGTTGCTTATGTGCACATGAGATAAATTTTATGGAGAATCAACATTTGCATTCCTCCAATTTATATTCCATCATACCACTAATCAATTATCAAACACACCACTCGCCGCCATTGCCTTACCCTCAATGACATTGACCAACACTTTTGCAGTTAACTTTAGAGCCATTTATATTTCTAGAGTCACAACTCTATGTCATAAACAATACAAACAAAGGAATTCTCACTCACAATTATGAAGCAAATGTAGCATAGTGAGTGAGCTTTGCTTATAGATTTGTTTCAACTGTTGTGATGTTATATAGAGATTTTCTATCTCCAATCACAACTCATGAAATGAAATTACATGGCATTCCATGGATTTAATATCAAATGAAATGAAATGAAAAGCAAAGAAGACTCCACAAGGAGTTTGTTAGTGACTCCCCCTCTTCTTACCAATGGTCGACTTTATGGGAGTGACTAGAACCTTCCTCCATTCCTTCCCACTTATATTGATGGTTTGCGCAGTACAAATATTTAAGAAAAACTTTCGTCTCATGAAAGGATCTCGGTATTGAATGCCCATATTTTGTAGCGATACTTTTAAAATTTTAGATGTATGGGGTTTACTGCTCCTTGCATTACGCTTAAAGGAATGCAGATTCATGAATCAAATGGGAAGAGTGTAAACACTTGAGACTAATGAGTCAATAATTAGTCCGAAGATCACAACTGTTGCATTCTTTTGCACATTGTTGAATGTAGTTATGGTTGAATCAGTGCTTTCTCCTTTATGTAATGATGGTTACATGTGGTCAATTGGGTTTAGCTTGGGTAGTTAGGAGAAATGTGTTATTTTCCCTACTTGAGTTCAAATTTTGCATGCAACTTGTTGGGCTCATAAAGAGTATTTCTTATAAGGGCTCTGAGCCTTGTGTGAGTAGCATCTTAAGGACCAAAACATGTGTATTCCTCATACAAAATAAAATGATATTGAAAAAAAAAGGATGGTAAAGAACTATCAACAAGGTAAAGAAGTGAGATTATCTTTTAACTCATGGTTGTGAACTTGTGGTCAGACTTTGTACCTACATAATGGATGGTTGTGATATGTAGTGATGGTATTGAGAGTAAAATTTTAACTCAATATCTTCAATATTTTGTTCACATGTGCATTGTTGTTCAAATTGTTGACATTAATGATAAGTATCAGATTAAAGATTCCAAATTGTTCTTGCAATGTGTAATAGGATTATCTCACTTGTGAAGTAAGGAAACTTCCATAGTTTTTTAATACCTCCATATTCATTAAGAGGTTGGATTTTAAATCAACCATGTCTGACAAAAAGTCAACCATGTTTGACAAGATCATAGTTATATGGATTGCTACCTTTGTTTAACCTTGTTTGGGTAGATCTTTATTCTTATATGCACAAGTTATTTACCAAATATTGGTGCAAGTCTTATTTGTGAGAGTTGTAAGCTTGGCAATCATGTTGAACTTATTGACATTGAATCTTTTATGAAATAGAAAGAATCCCAAAGTCAAGATAGTTGCTAAAAAAAGTAATGAGAAATCTTGTTTTACTCAATTGTTGTTGAAAATTATCTTATTCTTTAAATGCTCTACAAGTTGGTTGAATAATAGTTGTCACTAAATTAATTAGACAAATTGTCATCATTGAACCCATTCCTTTTTGTTAAGTAATATTATTTGTATGATCACATGTATAACAATTAACATTACATATGGAATTGACCTATGAGCTTTTGAAGCTTTGTAAGCTTTGTGATTCCCAAATAAATGAGATGATGATTGTTGTAATAATTGATGAGCTAGCAATCACTGCATATGATAAGGTGATGGTGAGCACACATCTATGCAAAGTTTTGTTTACAATTATGATGGTCATGTGTGACATCATTGAATAAAACCGATTAAAAGAAGATACCCACAAAAATTACCATAAATGAACATGAATAACGAATAATACATAGATTTGAGGTGAAACCAAATACTAGCTTTAAGTAATTCAAATGTTAGCCAAGACTTCCCTCATACAACATGGCAACCACTTAAGACATGCTTAATAATGATATTTGAAACAAGCAATAAATACTTGAAACAATCTTTTGGAATGGATTATATGAAATAATGCATTAGTTTGTTATCACCTAGGGCTTGTATAATGGGTGTTAATATGAGATTATGCTTATAATTTTATAGAAATACATGAAATTTGAAAGAAACTAAAGTAGTGAAATGATCAATTCTTTATGATATTTAACATGATATAAATGACACCAAAATGTAATTATTTAGAATAAAATTTGACAAGGTACAAGCTTCATGTATTTGCATAATAATTTCAAAATAAAGTTTAAGTTTCTCAAAGAGAGGGAGTATGTGATGCCCCATTTTGTATGGATTTATTTTCTATATAATTTGGTTGTTTGTCCTTCATTGACTTGATGACTTGTCTTATATGTGGCTTGGAAACTAATGAATTTTATGCATTATTTTGGATATTGTGTAGACTACTTGTGTGTAATATATGTGGGTGAGTGCATATGCATGTGACATGCATGTTGTTCTTTGATGATGAGATGATATTTGCAGTCTTGTTTGTGGAACTAATTAAAATTTATAGAATGTTGTTGATATGATTAATTTATGGTTGTTCCACACATATTACTAAATAAAACTAGTTTAGACTACAATAGGATCTCGAGTGCATTAGCGCTTACATTTTTTGGCTCCCTCCTTATTCCCCAATTGTCTACACAAGGGTAGTTACATTTTTTAAAGATGCATGCCATTAAATTTATCTTCATGCTCTTAATAAGT
>APFE030188704.1:40148-51132 GCA_000404065.3 Pinus taeda
TATTAGGTGAATTGAGTATCTAAAATCTAGTTATAGATATATATATATATATATATAGACACACACACATTTTTGACATATAATATGGCATTAATTCATCTTGGATGATTCTACAATTTTTCAATAATTTTTTTTAAAGGTTTAATATCTAGCAAAGATTTACATTTAAAGTTTGAATAATCCCTATTTATTTATTTTAAAGTCAAAAGTTTGGGCAATCTTTAATTGTTTTTTTATAAAGTCAAATTTTGAATTTAAAGTTCAAATCAATTAACAAGGTTCACTGCAATCTTTATTTGTTTTTTTTATAAAGTCAAAGTTTGAATTAAAAGTTCAATACAATTAACAAGGTTCCCTGCAATCTTTATTTGTTTTTTATAAAGCCAAAGTTTGAATTAAAAGTTCATTACAATTAACAAGTTCACTAAAAATGAGTTTTTCTTTTCTTTTCTTTTCTTTTTTTGTCATTTATATCTATAGCACCATCGAGCCCATGAGTTGAGTTGGACTCATTACTTAGTAACTTAGAGTTTACTTGTCATTTGCAAGTTTGACTCATCCATGAGTGGTTGATAGATAGTCAAACATAATATCCAAGGGACATTCAGTCTTGATAATCCAATTATATCTCAAAATCATGGACCTACTTTCCAACCACCACTCACCCAATGCCAATGCTCTCCATTCTAAAGAACAAGACACGAAAGAATTATAACATTTCTACAAATCAATATTTTTCCAAACCCATTTCAGATAAACTGATTTTCTAACAATTTTTTAATAAAAACATTACGACAAAGAATTTTTTGTGACCAAAACTCAAAAGAAAATGCATTATACTCTAGGTTACAATCCACAGTCCATCCCAACCATGTTTGACAACAAGGACAAGCCTCTATAAGCATTGTTAAATTTGCAGAAATATTATTCAAAATTCTATTAAAAATATATATATTATCTTCTATGTATTAAAATAGTGTTGTGAAATCATCCATGTCTAAATACAATGGTTCATTAAAAAAACTTGTAGGCTTGCAAGGTACTAAGATCGCCCAAGAAGACATAACCCTAAAATGATGGTGTCATTTGAATACTTGACTAGGGTTCCAGTACAATCGACATCGACTTCATATTTTGAAGTAAAAACATATAATACTAACAGAAAATGTGTAGAAAAATACAAAAAATGCTAAGAAATTAAAACAAAAATACTGTTATGCATAAAAAATGCATATATCAGTAAAGGCAATCTGCCATTATATAAGAGTTAAACTACTCATTTAAAGCCATTAATAACATCCATTCAAATAAGAGGCTAACTCTGTTTATGGTTTGCAAAGATGAGGTATTTGCTGTGAGACACGTATGTGCTCAGAGGCACGCTGAACTCTTTAAAGTACAAGTTGGCAACACAATAATGTCTGGGGTGTGTTGATTACAAATCAATATTGGCCATTTGCCTTTCTCATGCTGAGGTAACGAAGGAGGTGAGTTGCACCTTCAGTTAAAAGCAATGCTGTGAATCGCTCCTGTTCTAAAATCTGTTTCTCAGAACTGTTAGCTGGCCCCTGCTACAAGCACCCTTCTTTTATGCCAAGGAATCCACAAAAGACTACAAGTAAAGGCAGTAATGAAATCTCATATTGATTGAACTTCATATTGATTGAAGCTGCTCACAACTTTCGTTGAATCCTTTTGACTGAAACACACTCACTGCAAGTCTCCTTTTCAAGGATTAGCTTTCACAGCTTTCTCTCCATAGTAAATATCCCGCAGAACGGAGGAGTATTCGGGATTCCCATCAACATACTTTTCCAAGAACTTTTTGTCGGTGTATCTAACAAAACGTGGGACAATCCTCTCTGTTTTCAAAAGTTGCATGGACTTCAAGGCCTCCATTACTCTATACCGAGGGATTATCCTCCTCTCCAAGTTACATGTCAACAGACTGGAAAATCTAACAATATCATCCAATGGAAGCCCCTGTGATTTGACAAGAAAATCTACATTCCGTTTCAGTTTTTCCTCTGAAAGTCCCAAAACCGCCGGCATCTGACGTGAGAGCTTGTAAATTTGTTTTTCGGAGAAAGCTAAGCTGCTAAAAAATTGCAGTTTTCGATCTATCTTTTCTTTTCGCATTCCTAGACAACAAAGCAAACCGTACCCAAACATATTGGATCCCCTTTCAAGCCCCAGACGCTCAACCACTTTAAATGACTCCATAACTTTTTCCTCCGTTTGGGTGAGGAGACGGGGTACCCTCGCCAATAACTTTGATAATGCATCGCCCTCAATACCCAATCTTTGCAAGACTGAAATCGCAGATTCAAGCTTATCCTCACTCAGATTAAGAATTATTGAATTGGTATAAAGAAGCTTGCACATGTCCTCTTTGTTGATGATAGACCTTAGATAGCTGAGCCTAGACTTTAAGTCCCTTTTGGATTTATATAAGAAAATCCCAGGGTTGCCAAGAACCACCCTTCGAATGTGAGCAGGGGTTGTCAAACCACATTCATTTAACAACTCCAAACCTTCTTCCAAATCCTGGCTTGGTTTATTCAGCAAGCCCTTGTGAAGTTTAAGGACATTTGAAACATCTTTCTCTGACATACCGCATTTATTGATGAAAAAATCTGTGACAACGCCCCCATCTGGTGGAGCTGGGGATGGGGTTGCTGTTTCCGTGCAGAATTTGGCGATTTTTATGTGGGGATTTGCATGAATTTCAAGAGGACGAAACAGCAAAATTGGGATCGATACATGAGTGGATACTAGGGGGACTTCCTTCATTATTAAACGTTTCAATATTCGATGAATAGACATTATCTTTGCAACAGTGAAATCGCAGATTAAAATGTACCCTTGCTGAAATTAAAAGCAGAAACAGAGAAATAACTACCTGGATGTCTGGATGAATATCGTCGTAGACGGTTCGGAGGGCAAAACGTTTTCGAAGACCAAAAGTGAGCACTGTGCTGCGAGGATTTAGGGTTTGATTTGAGATGAGGTTTAGGGTTTTATGAGGGTTGGAATCCTATGAGGTGGCATGGAAGGAGGAGATGGATGTTTCCCTGTAGCACGTTGGGCGTTGTTTTTGATGTTATGATAATGACAATGTTTGATGTTATTAAATTATTTTATAATTTTCCAAATTATAAGGAAAAGAATCAGTTTTCACACCCTTAACAAAAAGTTTAAATTTCTCACATAGGTATAAAAGTTTATTTTTGCAAAAAAAAATTGGAACCCTTTGAGCTTTGTAATTTTTTGAATTTCCTTAACTTCTCAGGGTCTTGTGTCCCAAAATTTTCCATATCTATCTACGATTCAAACAATCAATAATTTCTTAAAACAAAATATTAAATAAAATAAATAAAACTTTAATATAAGTAAAATTAAACTTTAATTAATAAATAAAACCAGTAATATAACTAAAATTAAGTAATTTAGATAAAATAAACTAACAAAAACTAAAATAATTACCATAGATCAAAAACTAAAATAGCTATTAAAAGAGTCATGACATAAAATGAAAGGAAATTATGAAGTTCATATGATCGGAAGAGCATATCACTAATTTCATATTATCATCAAAGATATGTTGAATTCCAAGACTTTCTAGTAACCCTTGTACATTGTCTGTAGTAACCATGTCATCGCCATAAATTCGAGATAGGTCCCATTTTATAACAAAGGTCTTGTATATTTTATTTACAAAATCACCGCTCGTTTGATCAATCCTACCTCCAGACAACTGGTATTTTCCAAGATCACTTATAATATGTGGGTCTTTTGGATTACAAAGTTCGGGAAACTTAGTTTACCATTATTTGAGAAACCCAAACATGAACATAAAAGTTGTAGAAACTATAAAATTCTTGAACTTGACTCAGGGACATGGATACAATAATACTCCAATACATAGACATGGCAGACACATTTGAAATTCCTATTGTTGCAGTGCTCAAGTACGGTCATTCTTGAAATCTGGAAAAGCAAGAAGGAAAAATAGTAGAAAATCAAGAGTCGTCTTTGTCCACCAAGGTAGTTGCAAATGTCAGAGCTGAAAATATCATCAGATCAGCAAAGGGTTTGGTATCAAATGGAGCCAAAGAACCCATATTTTCTTCCAAATTTTACTAATGTGGAAGCTGGAGGAGAACTTATTTTAGAAACCAGAGAAATGAAGGTCAACAACTATGAAAGTAGTAAAGGTCTCCCATATTGAACAAATGTCAATTACAAAAAGACCCAAAAAGTATCAATACCAAAACATTCAATCAACTTTAAGCTCATAAAAGTTCATGCCTTACAAGATAAATACACAAGCTACGACTGGCAAAACATACAAACAGAGTATATCAATTAATCTTTGATTGTTTGCTTTGAAGGCTTGGTTGGAAAAAGCAAAGAGATCACAAGAAATGTTGTGCAGATAGGTAGTTCGTTTTGTTTTGAAACTATCATATCAAACATATATAAACAATACATGGAAAGCAATTTGCTTCAATGGAAAGTAAAGAGTGGAAAAAAAACTCAAATTTATGATTACACATAAAGTTAAACAAATTAAATAAATGAACTCGTTGGATATCTCCATAAATTAAGTGTCCAAGCCAATCAAAATAAATAATTGAGTACAAACCTATATATGCCTTTGATTTATTAAATGCCCAACGAAATTAAATAATTGAGTACAAATCTCTCCATGCATAAAATATCTAGTGTAGGTATATATTATCAATTTTATTTGTCATATCTTCTATTATTAAGTAGCTTTAGGAATACAAAAATCCAATATAGGCCTCTTTCCACTTATATTCAGTCTTTATCTACTGTGAAATCCTTATCTACGTGACCATTCATAAGGCCCTCAGATATATTTTTTTGCTAGATTTTCATTTTTTGGCTCCACATAAAAGGATACCCTACTCAAATTACTTTGCATATCCTTTATTTATCATTAGATCCTTGGAACAATCTTTGTATCCTCGTGCAACATCAAACTCAAACATTGTACTAGTTCCGCAAATCCAGCGCAACATATCTTTCAATACAATTTTGATGATAGCATTCCACTAGTAAGCATACCTTTCTTCCATGCAACCTACTTAAAGAAAAATTAAAATGAAAAAAAAATGAAGTAAAGTCTCCTTGATCGAACACCTGAACCTTTGTAAAGCTAGCAAACAATCAACATACAAGGTCAGATTTAATGTTCAACAATTGTGAAAGTCGGAGACAAAGCCTGAGAAGGTGGAGAAATCTAAAATAAGGACAATGGCTCCACTTGCCTTAATATGCTCAGCCAATAGTCCATGCCCTCACCGACCTGGAGATCAGTACTCCACAGTTGATTGGTATTTATGGCTAAATCATTTGAATCCATGGCAACACTCATGTTATTCGGGTGGTCAAGAAGCCAATCAACTTCTGCACCATAAAATTGTTGCATGGGAGAATCAACTCGCAGGTTTGTTGAGTTGTTTAAGCTCTCGCTTATTATTATTTCTCCTTCACAGTCTAGCTTCATGGATTGGGAGTAACAACTAACCATTTATTCCTTGTCACCATGGCTAATTGCAGGCACCCTTGAGGGGTTTTCCAAATGATTTCGATCATTACCGATAACTATTTGCAGATATGTTGATAAAGATTGGCATTCAAGCTCATCCATGGTATTAATCGATATACAACTATGATCAATTTCTAGTTCTAAAGAGTCAATACAATTAGAATGGAGCACAACTACATTTGAATCAGTGTTGCTACTCTGATAATTTATAGTTCTAGTACACATGTTGTAGGAAGATGGGATTACTTCTCCCAAGTGTTTTGGCAAAACATAAACCGGATCACGAATCTCCCATGATGATGGCGCTCTTATGTCCTAATTACAGAGCGTTTGTGGTTTTATAGGATTCAAATTGTGGTATGTCATTTCTGATCTTGAAATTAAATGAAATTAAATTTTAACGTCCACAAGACTAGATATAGTCTATGTGACTAGATAGGATAATTGCAAGTACATTCATATACATAACACAACTTTTAATGCTTCAACTTTACACAATAACTTGGCATGTACTGGTGAGAGTCATAATTTTGCATACTTTCAGAATATTCATGCTCTAGAACCCCAGGGGACTCAAGAGAGTTACATCAGATTCTTTTAAAAGTGAAGTATTCAAAATGACAATATTTCTATAGGTGGTTATGATAATTAAAAAGCAGTAATTTTATGTTGTCCACATCCATTTTGATATAAAGTTGTTTGATTTGAAACCAATTCAAATTCAACTATCTTTAATCACCCTATAAGATACATGAAAATTGCCATAAAACCAATTCAAATCCAACAACCTATAATCAACTAATAGTACATAGTAGGGTAGATAAGGATGGTCGTAATTTCATGGCTGGGCTATTTTGAGCTTCAAAATTTAGTGGGTAGTTGGGACTATGAGAACTTTTATGATCCAGACAAAATACAAGTTTTATTCCTTAGCCATCATTTAAAATTCTAAAGAAATTAAAGCTGCATTAAAAATGTAATGGTGGGCCCTTGTGCAGGAAGTGGAGGAGGTGAGATGGTGAGAGGGCTTGCAAAGAAACCTCAAAGATGTGAGGCAGTTGGAATGGTGCCCCAATCTCTCGTAATAGTCAATGGACAAAAGAAAAATATGGACTTGGTCTTTACTCCTGTAATAGCCCTCGTGAAAATTCCATGTAAAAATATATAAATACCACGGATGATGGGACACATATTCCAAGCTGAATGGTGGGCAAGACATCCTAGGGGGGTGTTCATTTGGTTGTTTATGGCTAAGGAAATTAGCGAAGGCAATGGCTAAGGCATTAAAGAGGAAAAAAGGTATTTTGACACATTTATTTATGAAAATAATGGAAATTAGGAGAAAAGGAAGGTGAAAGGTCACATGTTGCATGTGAGGAGGAAATTGAAGGAAAATAATGGAAAATGAAGAAAATAGAGGCCTCATTAATAAAAAGGCTTATGAGGATCAGTTGGCAAGATTTTGGCTCAAGACTTAGTCAATTTAGCTTTGGAGCTCTCTCATTATTCTCTCTCTCTCATACTCTTGGATACTTAGAGTTTTCTTGGCCCATGAAAGGGAATGAAGGCAACAGGAAGCAAGGATCAAGCAAGGAAAGGCAGGATCAATCAGCTACAATAGGCTTCGTTGTAGCTGTCAACTTGCATGTGTATTTTCCTTGCTAGATTTGGCATGCATGGGATTAAATGTGTTTCTTTTCTACCTTGGCATGGATCTTTCCAGGTGTGACAATATTTTCAGCCTGGCCTTTCCATTTCCTGATAGCTTTGATGAGATGGGTTCTCTCATGCATTTTGTGGGGGATGGCCGGATTAGATTCAAAGTTGAGTGGGGTGGATCTCCGAATTGACAAGCACATGGTGGTAGTGGTCCCTAAACTAGACCAAGGATGCACGAAGCCACTGGCCTAGTAACCCCTGAACCAGACTTTGGGTTGTGGTAAAGCTAGATAGTGTGCCTCGGTGGGCCTAGGAATCCTTGCTGGTGAATGGTAGGATATATGGTAAAGCCAAGAAGTGGATTTTCTCTCCGTTGGGCCTAGTGATTATAGGATGGAATGCACGGTAAAGCTTAGAAATTATGTCTCAATGTAGGGCCTAGTGATCCCTGGATCATACTGCGAATTCACGGTAAATCCTGAGAGACTAGGAGGCACTCAAATTCCTCACGGTGTAACCGGAGAACTCTGGTGGCATCCAAATTGATTGGTGTTTTTTTATGTGTTCTATGAGTCCCATATTCATGCTTGGAATATGACACGGGGGTGATTGGCTGAAGAGAGACTTGGCTCAGCCAATCTATGGTTGGGTGGAACGTGGTAGTCCCATCACCGGTTGGTTCATTGCATTTATTAATGAAAAATTCATTCCCTTGATTTTCATGTGCAAATGTAATGATATATATTATATATATATATATATATTATATATATATGGATTTTGATGGTTGATATGTTTATTGTATTTGTGTTCCTATTATGTTGGTTATATGAACATTTACCCCGGAGGGTGTTATAGAGTGGTATCAGAGCTTCCAAGTTCAAACACTTGGATTGGATGGGCTCTACCATAAGTGAAATGAAGAACAAAGGTTAAATTTTAGACCTTTTTGTCATATATGTTATAACTTTTCTTTTGTGGCATATTAGATTTGAAAATTTGTCCATATTGAAGGTAAATCCCACTTATAATGTGGTAAAAAATTTCAAATATTGGTTCACAATACGTTAGGAATTATGATCTAAGGAAGATGACCTTCCTGAAGGCACCTTTAAACATGTCATGTTAGAATTTCTGCAATAACTCATCTTCTGTAGGCTTTCAGAAGCTAAAAAATTATAAACATTGAGGGTACATACCACTAATTATGTGGTAGAAATTTCAGATATTGGGTTGCAACATTTTATGAGATATGAGTAGAGGGAGTCGAGCCTTCTAAATGCTCCTAAAATCAGGCCTCAAATAGGTCACGCTGACATTTTTGTTATAACTTTCCTTCTGGGGACTCTCAGGATGTGAAATTTTTTCCATAATGAGGGGAAATCCCATTGATATTGTGATAAAAAATTCAGACATTTATTCACAATATTTTAGAAGATATGACCAATGGAAGTCGAGTTTTCTATGTTACAAGTGGAATAAGTGCAATGTTTTTGACTTAGTCTCATACAAATTTATGAGAAATAAAAATCAATTTCTTTTCAAGTGTGGTTGAATTTAGTAGATCTTTGGAGATCCCATTTCCATAATTGGACATTGGAGATCAGGCCATTATAGTAGCTTCCTCCTTCTACCTTAGTGTGGACCATGGATAGTAAGGGGGTATGCTTATAGGTTGTTAGTATTGATGAAAGTTGATTTCAAGTTAATAGACACGATGTCTTGATTTTTGGAACATGTGACTAACTATGTATGAATTATATGTTGCTTACATGTCGATTTCATGATACCTACTTACATCCTTGTATGTTAGGTTACATTTTTTGAATATTTTGATTACATGTATCAGTCTTGTAGGTTGATTACAAGAATTAATCGCTTATGTTTGACTACATGCATAAATGCGTAGGTGTAATTGATTTGGCATTGTTTATGCATAATGTTGGTTGTATGTGGCAATGAGTACAATGGAGTAATGGTTGTTGTTATGTATGTATGGTCTTGGTTATGATTATGCATGTATAGTAGGTCAAACATGCCTTGTGAAGTCATTGTATGTAATTTGGGTCATCCTGATGCTATTGGTTGGTATGATGCTAATGAGCTAGTTGAGATAGAGCAAGGGATGTAGATAATCATAATGAGGTTGCAGCATTGGACTTTGGGATAAGAGAAGATCGTCATACAGGTATTGTATGTTTGGCATGTAGGTATGTAGATTAAGGATTATTATATGCATTAGGGTTGTATACATTAGGTTTATGAACATGTATTTGATGTTATGGTTGCATTCATGATAAATGCTAGATGATTAGCATGGTTATATGCACATGTGTCAGATAGTCAAGAATGATAGTAACCTGTAGTTGTATGCATTGCTATTGTTGTTTTATATTAGATAACCTGATGATTATGTTGTATGTTGTTGACCAGTATGATAAATCGCTTATTGTTGTTATATGCTATTAACTTGATGATTAGGGTCATTTGATTGAGATATTGATGTTATAATTTGGATTGGTCATATGCATGATGGTAATGTTCATTGCCTTGAAGATCTTGATGTTATATGTATTGTGTTAACTTGGTTTGACGTATGCAGATGGTTATGGTTGCAATATTCAGGTATGAACTGACATATTTGTGAGATGGTGTCATACTAATCTAGATTGACTTTATGTGTATGAGTTTACGATGTGAACATGTTAGTTAGATATTGTTATGGATATCATGATCTTATGAGTGCTTGAGCTAATGTGTTGTAAAGTTATATTGTGCTAACTAGATTGATTGTGCAAACGAAGATCACCTCCCCTGAGATACATTAAGGTATCAGTTTCTTATGTCATGTATTTGGTGCTTGAGTTTTGATTATGTCATCTAGTTGATTTATTTAACATGGTATGAATTTTTGATGAACTGCATAATATGAGTATGTGTTCAAATGATCTTGTTTTAAGATGATTGTACTAAAATATATGTGTTGAGACAGTTGATATGTACTTGAGTATAGTAGGTGATAGTTGTAGTATTATAACTGATGACTACGAGTTGACTATGGATTATGACATGATTGTTAGTCCTGGTAATGGTTGATTTCAAATTAATAGATATGATTGTCTTGATATTTGGAACATGTGGTTGATATGTGTGAGCAGTTGTAGGGTAACATGCTTGGTATTAGCATGACAAGGTAATAATTGATGTGTCTATATAACTAACAGTTGGGTGGTGTGACAACAGATAGTAAGCCTCGATTCCAACAAGGTAAAAAGGTAAAAGAAAGGAATTGGGCAAGAATTCCTTTGGTTATGTTTGGAAACCCTAATTTCGAACAAATGAGTGCTTTGCACACAGAAAGTCTTCTTAACCTTGATTTTGTCTGAAATTATGTGGATATGTGCTATATTCATGAACATGTACTTAACAGGTATATTAGCTAGTCTTTAGCTACAGGTGTATCTATTAAAGGGTTGGAGTCCCTTAAGAGATGGCATGGATGTGTTAAGTTGAAAGCAATGTGCTTGGCACAACAAGATAATGTAACTGGTGTATTTTTATTTATGCACTGACAATTATGTGTTTATGGTAGCATGATGCAGGGGATTGCATAGCAAGAGATTGCCATGAAATCTTGAAGAAGGCTCTAGTTAAGTTTCCCTGGTGTTATAGACGTATTTGGGCACTGCAACCCCAATCGCATATGTCCATAAACCAAGGGCTTCCGAGTCCCTAAAAGTGTTGTTT
>APFE030188705.1:2132-32502 GCA_000404065.3 Pinus taeda
AGGAGTTTGCATTCACTATGTGTGAGTCCTCTAGTGCAGGATCACCTGCCATACAGGTTCAGAGGGAGCAGGCTTTTCCCTCGATTAGCGGAGCATCTACAGGTATCTGGTATGTAGACAGTGGGCCTTCACGTCATATGACAGGAGTCCGTGAGTACTTCTCAGAGCTTTCAGAGAGTGACACTGATGTAGAGGTAGTACTCGGTGATGACAGAGTTGTTAGAGCAGTCGGGGTGGGTACACTGACATTTCAGAGGGAGTCCAAACCTCCCTTGAAAGTGACAGAGGTTCTTTATGTGCAAGGGATGAGGAAGAACCTCATATCTGTCTCAGCTTTGGAGGACAGAGGATATGAGGTACTGTTCAGGGGAGGACAGGTGTTGATGTATCCCAGGGGCGCTCCAGCTGAGTCAGCTAGAGTGATAGGTGTACGCCATGCAAAGGTGTACAGGTTTGCATTCCAACCCCTTTTGGGATTGAGTAGTAGTACCGACAGCAGAGCTAGCAGTTCTGAGCAGTGTGAGATTTGGCACCGCAGGATGGGACATATGTATCATGGAGCCTTGAGGACCTTGCGGGAGATCACTAAAGGTATGCCAGATTTCAGTACTGATCACTTTGATACTTGCAGAGGATGTGCAATGGGCAAGTTTGCCAAATCCCCTTTTCCCAGCAATGACAGCAGAGCGACTGGGATACTTGATTTGATTTATTCTGATGTGAGCGGTCGGATGTCTCATGTTTCCTTGAGTGGATATGAGTACTATGTTTTATTCATTGATGATCACTCCAGGAGGACCTGGATTTATTTCTTCAAGACCAAGAGTGAGGTCCTCAAGCGGTTTCAGGAGTTCAGAGCTCTTGTGGAGACACAGACAGGTCAGAAGATCAAGTCCCTGAGGTCGGACAATGGAGGAGAGTATACCCTTAGAGAAATTGTTGACTATTGTGTAGAGGCAGGCATTAGGAGGGAGTTCACTGTTCCTTACAACCCCCAGCAGAACGGGGTTGCGGAGAGGAAGAACAGATCCATCATAGGGGCTGCCAAAGCCATGTTACATGATCGGGGGTTGCCATTGTTTTTGTGGGCAGAGGCCTGCAACACAGCTGTTTACTTGCAGAACAGGAGTCCGCATCGTGCCTTGGGGCACATGACTCCGGAGGAGGCTTTCTCTCGGAAGAAGCCTGATATTGGTCATCTTCATATCTTTGGATGCATTACATACTCCTATATACCCAAGGAGAAGAGGACCAAACTAGAGCCCACTGCAGAGAAGGGTATCTTTGTGGGCTACAGTGAGATCTCAAAGGCCCTTCGGATTTACATTCCTGCACAGAGGAGAGTTGTTGTCAGACGGGATGTGAAGCTCGAGGAGGACAGGGCCTTTAGGAGATCACGGGAGTTGGAGTATCTGGATCAGCCAGATCCTCAGCAGCAGTTGAGTAACTCACATGGATCCAGTGGGCAGGGATCAGGAGGATCAGGAGGTACATCTATGAGGATGTCAGGTCCATCAGTGAGCAGTGGCTCACCGAGCCAGAGGGGTGGTGCTCCGAGCAGGTCACAGATCAGTTCACTAGGGAGTCCACTGATGGACAGTTCACACGGTACCTCAGCTTCTATAGGTTCAGGTGCAGGAAGGAGGACAACAAACAGACAATTAGGGGTTCAGGCTACTGATGGTGATGAGGAGGAGGAGTTTCATTCTCCTATGGGAGAAGCATGCTCAGGGAAGAGGAAGCCCAAGTGGCTTCAGGAACCCTTGAGAGATGCCACATCTATTGCTGAGCCGAAGAGGCCGATCAAAGAGAGTAGACCACCTGAGAGATTTTGTAGCTATATGGCGATGGTTACCAGCATCCTTGACTCTGAGCCTTCTAGCTAGGAGGAGGCAGCTAGCCAGCAGGTCTGGAGAGAGGCCATGCAGGAGGAGTATTCTTCTATCATGAAGAATGATGTTTGGGAGGTGGTGCCGAGGCCTGAGGGCAAGTCCGTGGTTACTTCCAGATGGCTTTACAAGGTAAAGCATGCTGCAGATGGCAGCATTGAGAAATTCAAAGCGAGGTTTGTGGCTAGAGGGTTCTCCCAGGTAGAGGGAGTTGATTATGAGGAGACCTTCGCTCCCGTGGTTCGATATACTTCGATTCACTCCATTATATCGATAGCAGCAGAGATGGGTTGGAAGATCCACCAGATGGATGTGAAGACCGCATTTCTCAATGGCTTCATACAGGAGGAGGTGTACATTGAGCAGCCACAGGGCTTTGAGGTGCATGGGAAGGAGTCCCATGTATGCAGACTGAAGAAGGCCCTTTATGGCCTGAAGCAAGCTCCCAGAGCTTGGTACTCCAGGATAGATACTTATTTGCAGGGGATGGGTTTCACAAAGAGTGAGGCAGATCCGAACCTTTACTTTATTGTGATAGATGAGGAGCCTCTCATTCTGGTGCTGTATGTGGATGACTTGGTCATTACAGGTGCAGAGAGACTCATAGAGCACTGCAAGAGAGATCTTGGGACGGAGTTTGAGATGAAGGACATTGTCTTGATGCATTACTTTTTGGGTTTGGAGGTGTGGGAGGAGGAGGGGCATTTCTTCCTGGGGCAGGGGAAGTATATTGTGGACATCCTTAGCCGATTCCACATGGAGGACTGTAGACCTATGTCGACACCGATGATCACCAACTGGAAGAAGCTTCATGCTTCGGATTCCGAGTTGGTGGATCCCACATTGTACAGGCAGTTGATTGGTTCCTTGATGCATTTGGTCAACAGTAGACCAGATATTTGTTTTGTAGTCAACACGATGAGTCAGTTTATGTGTGAGCCTAGGAAGGTTCACTGGGTGGTTGCAAAACACATTTTGTGATACTTGCAGGGGACAGTGGATTATGGTTTGGACTACAGGAAGGGAGATGGAGTGAGATTGGTAGGATACACTGATTATGATTGGGCAGGTTGTGCTTCTGATAGGAAGAGCACTTCAGGGTGTTGTTTTGGGTTGGGTTCAGCAGTAGTGTCATGGTTCAGCCGGAAGCAGCAGTCAGTAGCACTGAGTTCAGCAGAAGCAGAGTATATGGCAACTAGTCTAGTTGGTTGTGAGGCCATCTGGCTTCACAAGATGTTGTTTGGCTTATTTGGTCAGCCATTGAGACCTTCAGTGATTTACTGTGATAATCAGATTTGCATTAAACTCACGGAGAATCCAGTATTTCATGACAGGTCAAAGAATATCGGGATCAGATGTCATTTCATTAGAGACTGTGTTCAGAAGGGAGCTGTGAAGCTTGAGTATATTTCCACTGATGAGCAGGTAGCAGATATTCTTACCAAAACCTTACCATGGGGAAAGCATGTTTACTTCAGAGACAAAATGGATGTGGTGAGGAACACCTTCCTCGGTAAGAGGGAGTGTTGAAATTTGGTACCGCAGGACAGGTGGTTCCCTTAGGCTTTGATCTTTGGCCTAGGGAAAAGTGTACAAAAGATTTTAGATTTTCTCCTAAAGTGACTTTATAATTTTTATAAAGTTAAAATCTAATTTAAAGGTGACTTTAAGTGATAAAGTTACTAAGTCTAATTTTAAAGTGACTTTGATAAATTCAATGAAAAATTAGAAATGAAAAGTGACTTTGGAAATAAATGACTAAGTGGGTCTGTATTAAAGTGGGTGAATTAAAAAATAGAAAGTGAGATTTAAATGTGCATTTAATCTCATCCATTGATCTAAATCTATCTCAGCCATTGGATTTAGGGATCACCCAAAAGTCATTTAAGGTTGGGTTAAAGGAGGAAAATGAGGAAAAGATCATTCATTCTTTCATGAGCAGATTGGGAGAAGGAGAGCAAGAGAGCAAGGGAGATTTCTAGACAGGAAGCAGAAAGAGGCAGTAGTTTGGCACACATACCAGGCAACTCTTCAGCAAATCAGAACAACAGAAAGAACAAACATACATCTGAAAGAACCAACAATAAAATGCAGATTTTTGTTGAGCAAACAGTAAAAGGCAGATTTGTTTTTGCACAGAAATCGAGGCAGCTGATTTTCTGCACAAAAACTACGTTCGTACATCATGTCCGTACCATCTGTACAGCCTGTCTGTACCATCTGTATAGCCTGTATGTACCATCTGTACAGCCATCCGTACCTTCCGTACGGCCGTCCATACCGTCCGTACAGCCATCCGTACTGTCCGTACGGTCGTCTGTACCATTCGTACAGTTGTCGTGCAGCATTGTGTTGCTGTTTGGAAATTTCCAGTGGGCAGTGAGGCTCAGAAATCGAGATAAGTTGGAAAATTGTTTGCTGATTTTAGCTGAAATTTGTCACTGTAAAAAGGCATTTTCCATAAATAAAGAAGAGCTCTCAAACTGGTTTTCCCCAAGAGTTGTAGGGGGTTTTTCCAGGGTCATGTTGACCAAAAATATGAGTGTTTTAATCGCTGTTTATTATTGCTGATTTTTATTTCTGCAATTTCCAGCATTTTGTAAATTTTCCAGAATTTGTGTTTTCAGCAAATTTATTTTGTCGAGCATGTTGAATGTATTTTTATGGGAAAAGGCATTTAACTACATGGGGGAAATAAGGAGAAACTAAAAACCGGGGTGGGAAAACAGAAATTTTTACAACCCATGCGCCACAGAAATTACTTCTTTGGATGTGCAACCGTCTTTCCAGATAGAGAAAGAGAGTGAAGAAACCTCACCTTCCAGATGGGTTTTATCTTGAACGCGTTTACCATAGAATATATTGTGTCTTATGCGTGTGTGATTATTTTTTCATTCTCTATTTTTCTACATAGTTTCCATTCGCATGAATGGTTTTCACCATTCAAGGTTTTCAGGGTATATCGATGTCAACGATGTGATTACTTATTGTGACAGTTTTCTGATGTTAATTTCTTTCGTTACATGACCATTAGATAACGAAATATATTGTTCATTAACCTAGTTAAAAGAAGCATTGGAATGATTCAAGGATACATAATTTTTTTTTTATAATAAGTTATAACAATTGGAGTTAATGGTTTTGTAACTTACTATTTCATTATGAAATAATTACTATATTTAATGATGGTATTTTATGTAATGGTGATCAAACTAAGATGGAATAGTAATTGATAAATTTACATGTTTGTAAATGTTGTAAATATTTTCTAACTCAAACATTTTTATGTGAGGTTATCAGGGGATGTTACATCTATAGGCTTCAAATTCTCTGTAGTGACACACTCATAACATACACATATTCAGTAACCTTATTATATCTCAATTGAAGAGATGTGCACAAAAATAAATACATTAGATATTGAAATATCTCAATTCCCTATTAAATCTAACTTGTGTGTGTTGTTGTGATCATGTGTTCCAAGACATAGCAACACATAACTCATAAAAGTTTCATGCTTGATTGATCGATCTCATTTTCTTTCTATCACTTCTTCGCCTTGTAAATATGAGAGGAAAATTAATGGATTTCATTAATGGATTTATTGACCACATCAAAAGAATGTTGAATCATCCTCACTAACATAAATTGATTTGGAAATTTAATGGGTTTTCCAATTTTCTTAGTTTCTTCACCTGTAAGCATAGGCACAAGGACAACATGACTTCCTAAAGATGATCGTAGCATGGAAATCATTCCTTCCCAATGAAACAGTAAAGTTTTTGTAGCGTGCAAGCTCTCTTCCCAATGACAATAGTGTTTTTTTCTTGTCAATTTGTTTGTTGGAATATTCATATTTCCCAACAACCATGTTTAAGGGATCTTTTAGTAGGTACCCAAAGCATGTCTCGAATGGTGAGCTCTGTCTCGAGTATGGCCCTATCATATGAAAGATGCACATAAGGAAGTTTCTCATCCAACAACTCGTGATTATATCCATGATAGCCTCGAAGCATGTGAACCACTGTGTGGTTCACAAACTCTATTTTTCGTTGGTATGTGGATGTAATTTCATACTCCTATTTAGTTTGGTTTCCATCATTTTCCACAAACTTAACCAAAAATCTTCAAGGAATTGAGAGTCCTGATAAGATAAAATGCATGTGGGCAACTCAAAATGGACCCACTCATACTGAAAGAGGAATTGAGCAGTATGTTAAATAATATTATGCTTCTTACATGGAATTAATATACAAATCTTACTAAATATATCTACCACGACATAAAAATATCCATTACCATTACTAGACAAATTTAAACCCCCAACAAATTCCATATACATACTTTCCCATGGTTGAAAAGGAATAGGGAGTGGTCTGTATAGCCCAAATTTTCTATTAGTAGGCTTATGAAGAAACACATCAGACATTCCTCTACATATTTTGATACAATTTCTTTCATATAAGGCCAATAGAGAAAACTTTATAAATGATACATAGTCTTCCCTATACCAAAAATGACACAACAAAATAGAAGTATGTGCTTCTTTGATTACATGGACTCTTTCATTGGTGGCAATAAAAATTTTTCCAAGATGGTACAAGATTTTTCCCTGAAAATGGCATTTGCATACCTGTGATCCATGGGTTAGCTTCTCATAATATCCTTGAAATCTCCATGGTAATTATTACAAAGAAGAAATTATCTTTCTATTGTTGAAGAAAAACATCTGAAAGAAAAATATTCAGAGAGACTAAAAAATCATGGACTACTTTTGATGAAGAGCATCCATTAGAGGTTCAAATTCAAGAATTTCTACAATGCCTATCATCGAATCATTTGTGTTCAAGGGACTCATCAACAAATAGTAGAAGATTCAAATGGAATAGAAAAAAAAGACATGAATAATGATCTATAGGAGAAAGAAAACCAAGGGCATCAGATCTATGTTAAGTCTGCTTCTAGAAAATTAACAAGATAGAATGTCATTCTCTTATTCAACAATGCTTGATATCATGAAAGTCAAAGCAGGTAGTCTCTAAAATTTAGGTACATATCAAATCATATGCTTTGAGCCTACAAATTATTTTATCTCTCATCTTGTTATGCACATGACTCCATTGGAAGTATTCCCATAACTGAAAATAAAAGAATGAGGGGAAAAGATAAAATAAAAAGAAAATTTGAAGTGAAAATATGCTTTCAGGCTCCTGACACTAGCTAATTGATTGAAAACCTCCATGAGGTGGTAAATGTGTTGGACCAAAGAGAAAAAAAGAGAAAAAAAAATATCCTAGGTGAAAACCTCCTTTGAGGCACCTAGGTAGACCTACTAGATGAAAAACTCATTGTAGCAGCTAGTCCGCCTAAAACGAAACCAAAAAAATAAAAATAAAAATTATTTGCTCCATGTATTTCTCACTAATGAATGCATGTTCTCTCCAACCTTTGCAAGAAACAAAAAAAGGCTATCACCAAAAGAAAACATAGATCAAAAACCTAGTCAAAGAAACTCAAACTTGGGATTTGTCCTCCTTTGTGTAGATGCTCCAAGAGGACCAAACCAATGTCAATCCATCAACCTCATCCATTTCCAACATCCACCCATCATTCCCAAGTCTTTCACACTCATTTTCCTCGTTTTTCTAATATTTTACAGGAAGTTTATGTTTTTCTGCAGGACTAACAAAATACACAAGGCATAAATTGTTTTGACCATATCTACAATCCATGCATAATATTTTTTGATATGTTTCATGGGGATATGTATAGGGATGATGGTAATAGGATCAAGGAATTTCAAAAAATTATAGTGCACTCTTTTCAAGAAACCAACCTTTGTTAGCTACATCCATTTTTATTTTTTCTCGAGATTCGTGCATCCATTGGCCAAGATTTTTATGTGGAGGCGCATACGAATGATGGAAACATGCTCAAAAAAATTGAAGGGAATCTAGTCTACCATTTTAGAGATACGGATAAAGAAATTTTGGAACAACAATTTTACTACAAAAGTGTTCTAAAATTTCTATAGGAGTGGCCATATTTGAGGCAAGAGTAAGACTTTCTTAGAAAAATTGGTCAAAATTCATGTTTTCACTTGGTAGATGTCAAGAAGGGTTCATCAAACCTCCTTCAGCTCACATCCACTCCATTTAACCAACTTCTTCTCAATATTCCACCTTTGTTCATGAATGAAAACAAAAAAACAAAGAAAATAGACTTTTTCACCCCTTCTTCACAAGCTTTCTCCACATAATAACTATATTTACCCAATATAATTTTCACTTGGTTACGTTAGCAATTTGATAGGTCAGCGAGTTAACTAATTCTTAAATTTTTGGTTTTTATAGTAGTAAGCTTCTGTTATTTTTTAGCACATGTTGCCAACGGTGCCTTTCAGCGATTCCACTTGGAATGGAGTCCTATGAAATCCTAATTCAGAATAAAAAGTGTTCCCATTTCATTTTCACTTGATTTTCTTTGGCCTTAGACAAGTTAGAAAACTCATGTACCAATCATGTCACTCTTGTACCAATCGTGTCAATCTTGTACCAATCCTCTAGCATAGATTTATAAATTTGTTTTTGATATTTTATTTGCCTATATTCACCTCAAATTCATGGTAGAATAATATTTATAACCTATGAATGCTATGAGTATACTTTGCTTGAGTTGAAGCTTGGTTAGGTTGACATATAGATCTTATATTGCTTACTTCTTCAATTTTGATTTTTGTAAATTAGTCTAGATTCCTTTTCCGCAAATTACTTTATCCAAAGTGTGACTTCCTTGTGCTCTAGCACTTTCCTTTCTTGAAAAATAGTATATATCTACTTTAAATGTTATTTACATTCTAGAAATATATATATATATATATATAATAATATATATATATATAATATATATATATATATATATAGATATAGATATATGTATATAATATTTTCTTATTTTAACTATTCTTTACATATTTTCCAATAGAATATATTTCCTTCCTTCCATTTACATTCCAAGTAGAATAAATTTTCTTATTTCAAATTAGGATTGACAGCTTACTTAGATATTTTTTCATTTGAGTTTGTTTCATTTACTTATTTCACTTTCATCAAAGGGAGTCATAATAGGAAGAGGAAAGTGTATGTTGTACTTATAGTGTCATCTCCTCTTAATTGTGTACAAACATTCGGTTGATAATTTAAGTTGATAGCCATAGGAGTTGAAAAATGTTTGTTGTAATACTACAACTCATCACTTCCATAATAAAGTCTCTATTCGGAACTTGTTTTGGATATTTTCCACACTCACGTTTGTATATTGCATATCAGAAGCAAAGAGGAGTGAGGGAATACCTTATAAGAGATGTTTTGAGGGCTAGAATGTTTATAGAAAAGATGGGCATATCCATCTATAGGTATAAGAAACATTGCAGTAGTCTGCAGAGAAGCATAATTCTAGGCGTGATCTGTACACAACAAAAAAGTCATTCAAGGTGGGAGATAGAGTATGGATATAGTTGAAAAAGGAGAGGTTGCGGGGGCTTGGTACAAAAATTAAATCAATTGGGTATGGTTCCTTTGATATACTTGGAAAGGTGGGTTATAATTCCTTTTGACTCAGTTTACCACCATATATGTGCATTTACTTACTTGTGAATGGGGATAATTTCAAACTTTATGAGCCTTCCATGCTAGATTAGTAGGAGGAACAAGTCATAACCTCTGGTGAGGATTCACCACTAGATGTTGAGGAAGATTTGCCATAATATATGTTGGGTTGTTTTATATTCTTTTCACGACTAGCCCACATAGTTAATCGAGGGGTTAGAGGGGAGGCGGAGCCCCCCCTTCATTGCGCTGATTGCCTAGCGAGGGGGGTCACAGGGGGTTTGACAGGTGCACCTAACCCCACTCTATGGGGTGCAGGGCAGCGCCCCAGAAAATTTTGGTTTTGGAACCTATGTTAGGTTGGGCAGATCCATCTATCATTTTGTACACAATTTTTGCACATGTTTTCGGATGCGATGGTGTTCGATCCATGGTTTTTGACGTGATGGTTTTTGGTCCATGGTATTGGATGCTTCAGAATGTTTAAATTTGTATTATAATATTGAAAGGAACATAATGAAAAATCAAGCTGGTAGTCCCAATTTTGGGATCTAGGGGAAAATCTTTGTGTATATGTGTTTTATGTGTTATTCTCTTGCATTATTTATTTTATGTGCTTTAGAATTTGTATGAAGGTAATTTTTGTATGGGGTTAAAACGTACATTTGGTATCATAGTTGTTTTGGCTTCAAGGGGACGCCTTTGTTGTGAGGGGTTTCGCTTGGTCCTGTGGTAGACCTTGTTGAATGGGAAATCTACGAGATCAATTTTGGTGGTGAAAGAAGATGGCAAGTAGTGGAATGATAGATATCGACAAATTTAATGGTCAGACTTTTGAGTTGTGGAAATTCAAGATGGAGGATCTATTGGTGGATAAAGATTAGTGGATCATGGTAGATCCAAGTACTAAACCAATAGGAGTGTCCGATGAACAATGGAACAACTTGGATTGTAAGGCAAAGAGAAAAATACGATTGTGTATCTCATATTTAGTATTGCTGAATATATCAGGGGAAGCTATGGCGAAGGCTTTGTGGGACAAGTTAGGGACTTTGTACCAATCTAAGTCTTTTGTAAATAAATTGTTCCTATGGAAACGTTGTATAACTTGAGGATGAAAGATGGAGTCTCTATGAGAGAGCATCTGAATGCATTTAATACTGTGGCAAGTAAGTTAGCATCTGCTGATATTAAAATTTTAGATGAAGATAAATGCATCAGTTTGTTGTGTTCTCTACCAGATTCATTCGAGAGTCTGGTTATTGCAATAGGTAGCAATGCAACTACCTTGTAGGTTGATTAAATAGTCTTATCCTTGCTGGCTAAAGAGATGAGACGAAAAAATATGGAGGGCCAAAATGGTGATGCCTTGTCTATACGAGGATGGTACCAAAAGATAAACAAAAATAAGTCATCGAGTGGGAGATCTAAATCTAGAGGGAGATATAAATCTCTAAGAAAACCTATAAAGGTGGTGTGTTGGAATTTCGGAAAGGAAAGGCACTACAAAAGGGACTATAAATCTAAAGCTCCTGATAAAGGAAAGGGATCTGATGATGCTCCTTCTACAGAGGTGATAACCACCTCAGATGAAGGTGGGGATGTGTAATTGGCTTCTTCAAGTACACATATAGATCATGAGGCATGGTTGATTGACTCAGGTGCATCCTTTCACTTAACTCCCCATAGAGAGTGGTTCTGTGAGTATGAGAAATATGATGGTGGTGATGTCTTCTTAGGGATGATAGGAAGGCAAGAGTCGTTGGTAACGGAAAGGTAAAGTTGAAGTTGGAAGGTGGGAGGGTTAGAACACTTCCAAGTTTTCTGAATATTCTTGAATTCACCAGAAATCTGATTTCTATAAGCAAGTTGGATGATGTAGGTATAAAAACAGTGTTCGAGAAGGATACCTCCAAGATGGTTCAGGGAGCACTGGTATTGATGCAGGGAGTTCAGATTTGAACTTTGTACAAGCTAAAAGGTAGCATGGTTGTTGATGGGCACAACATTTTTGTGGTTCCTGAAAATGCAATAGAAAATCTAGTGGTCTCTAGAGAGAAGACCATGATGTGGCATCAAAGGCTAGGACATATTGGAGAGAAGGGCCTTCAAATACCTCATGGTAAAGGTATGGTAAAAGGTATGAGTAATAGCTCTCTTGATTTTTTTATCTATGAAAATTGTGTATATGGGAAGCAGAATCAGGTAAGTTTCCCCTCTAGTGGTAAGAGGGCGAAACATATATTAGAGCTTGTGCATAGAGATGTGTTTGGACCTGCGAAGGTTGCACCACTGGGTAAGTCTGTGTACTATGTATCATTTATAGATGACTTCTCAAGGAATACATGGATATATTTCATTAAGAAGAAACCTGATGTCTTTGATACGTTTAAAAAATTCAAAGCTTTGGTGGAAAACCAAATAGAGAAGAAGATAAATGTGTTGAGGATAGATAATGGTGGAGAGTTTTGCAATAAGGAATTTGAAGAATTTTGTAAAAGTACGTTATAGCATGAGAAAAGACTACTCCATATTCACCTTAGCAAAATGGAGTTGTAGAAAGAATGAACAAGACGTTGATGGAAAGGGCAAGAAGCATGCTCAATGGTGCCAGGTTAGGACAGGAATTCTCAACCGAGGAAGTGGAAACAACATGTTACCTGGTCAATAGATCACCTTCATCAGTTTTGGAGGATAAAACTCCACAAGAGGTATGGAATTGTAAGAAACCCTCTCTTTCACATCTGAGGGTATTTGGATGTGATGCATATGTACATGTTCCAAGGGAGAAACAAACCAAGTTGGATAGTAAATCTGAAAAGTACATCTTTATTGGGTATAAGGATGGTTTAAAGGGTTATAAGCTCTGGAACCAGGTAACAAGGAAGGTTGTGTACAATGGAGATGTGGTGTTCAAAGAGGTAAAATATTTTATTAAACATGATGTCCAACCAAGGGAAACTAAGAAGATAGAGTTTGCGCTAAAGCAAGGAAAATCAGACTCTACAGCAGAGGAGGAATCAAAAGATGAAGAGCCACAAACTCCGGGTGTTACAAGATCACTTCGAGAAAGAAGGAAACCAGAAAGGTATGATCCATCTACTTTCTATTCAATTTTTTTTTTATCTATTACTAATGATGATCTTAGAACTGTGAAGGAAGTAGTAGATTCAGAGGATTGAAAAATATGGAAGGAGGCCATGGTTGATGAAATGTTATCTTTGCACAAAAATGAGGCTTGGGATCTGGTGGAGTTGTCGACTGGAAGGAAAACCATTGACAACAAATGGATGTTCAAGAAGAAGACAAATGCAGAAGGAAAGGTGGAGAAATACAAAGCTCACTTGGTAGCAAAAGGTTATTCCCAGGTGTCGAGAATTGATTTTGGTGATATATTTTCTCCTGTTGGCAAGGTAACTTCTATTAGATTAATTTTATCTGTTGTTGTTGCTTTTGATTTTGAGGTAGAATAGATGGATGTGAAGACAACATTTCTTCATAAGGATCTGGAAGAGGAAATCTACATGAAGAAACTTGAAGGCTTTGCAGTGAAGGGTAAGAATGAACTAGTATGCAAGTTAAAGAAGTGTCTATATGGGTAAAAATAGTCACCGAGGATGTGGTATTAGAAATTTGATACATTTATATAGGGACTTGGCTTCACCAGAAGAAAAGCAGATCTCTGTGTGTATTTTAAAATAATTGGTGACTGTGTTATTTATCTGGTCTTGTATGTGGATGATATGTTGTTGGTTGGAAATGACAAATAAATTATTGAGGATTTGAAGACCCAACTGTCCTCCAAATTTGACATGAAAGATGTTGGTGCTACAAACTATATTTTGGCCATGGAAATTAAAAGAGATTTGGAAAAGAGGAAGCCTTGGTTAAACAAGAGAAAGTATGTCAAGACAATATTGGAGAGGTCTAATATGCAGGATAGTAAACCGGTGAAGGTTCCTATTCCTATAGGTTTAAATTTATCTATTGAACAGTGTCCCAAGATGCAATAAGAGGAAGAGGACATGTCCACTGTTCCATATGCAAATGCAGTCAGTAGCCTAATGTATGCAGTGGTATATACTAGACCAAACATTACACGTGCATTCAGAGTATTAAGTAGATTTATGTCAAAACTAGGAAAGGAGCATTAGACAGTAGTGAAATAGGTTTTCAAGTATTTGCGTGGCACTAGTGATTATGGTTTGTGCTACCAAGGAAGACTAAGATTGGAGAGAGTGTTGGATATTCATGGCTTTGTTCATGTAAACTGGGTTGGAGATCCGAATCAAAGAAGATCTACAAGTGGGTATGTGTTTAACCTATTGGAGGTGCAGTTAGTTGGACGAGTAAGAAACAATCTGTAGTGGCACTATCAACTACAGAGGCAGGATACATGGAAGCCACCAATTCAAGCAAGGAAGCAGTTTGGTTGCATAGATTGTGTTAAAGTATGGTGTTAGTACCGGGAGTACAAGGATAGATTGTGACAACTAGAGTGCAATTTTCTAGGCAAAGAACCTTGCATATCATTCAAGGACAAAGCACATTGACATTCAATATCACTCTTTGAGCGATATGATAGAAGATGAAATGGTGTGGCGGGTAAAGGTGGACACTTTGAAGAATATTGTAGGTGCATTGACAAAATCTGCGAGCTCTGAGAAGTTCTCCTAGTGTAGAGAAAAAATGTGCATTGAAAGGCTAGGTAAATGACTCAGCTCTCTTTTCACCCCCTGTGGAAAGAAAAAAACAAGTGGGAGAATGTTGGGTTGTGTTATATTCTTTCCACGACTAGCCCACATAGTTAACGGGGGTTGAAGGGGGGCGCAGCCGCCCCCCCCCCCCCCCCCCTTTGTTCTACTGATTGCATAGCGAGGGTTACACAAGGGGTTTGAAGGGTGCAGTTAACCCCACTTTATGGGGTCCAGGGCAGTACACCAAAAAATTTTGGTTTTGCAACCTATGTTAGGTTGGGCGAACCCACCTATGGTTTTGTGCATGATTTTCACACATGTTTCTGGATGTGATGGTTTTTGGTCCATGGTATTGAATGCTTCGGAATGTATAAATATGTATTATAACATTGAAAGGAACATAATGAAAAATCAAGCTGGTAGTCTCAGTTTTGGGATCCAGGGAAAAATCTATGTATATGTGTTTTATGTGTTATGCTTTCGGATTATTTATTTTATGTGTTTTGGAAATTGTATGTTGGTAATTTATGTACGAGGTTAAAACCTACAAGATATAGTTGTTTAGAAGTGGTCCATAACTATAAGACATGAGATTCATGAAGTTTTGAATATTGGTTGAAGAGACAACTTCCAAGCAAAGCGAAATGGTAGAGTTGAGAGAAGGTGGAGAAAATAATTCCTCAACTCATTTAAATGGTGGAACCAAAAGCCTCTAAAAATGGGGAGGTGTGATCTAGATTGGATAATTATATAGTTTGTCGTCCATTTGAATGTATTCAAAGTGGACAAAATGGAGGGATAAAAGCATGGGTTTGTTTTTACTGGCGACATTCAATCTGGAAAAATGGGGTCTAAAACCTTGTGGGACCATTTTGAGGCATCAAATGACATTTTTTGTGAGTGAAAATTTTCCATTCAAGTGATGTACCATTTCATTCTATTATACACATAGATATCTTTCCAATAGTGTAATAAATGCTTGAATCAGATTCCATATGCAATAGCTATGCCACCTAAAAGTTGACCTTCTTATTTTGACACCTATAGTTCAGCACGATTCTTCATCAACCCCCATTATTCATGGAAAAGGGACTAGCCATGTATTTTTTATGTAAAATACTCTGTAAGAGTATACATTATAACTCTACTTAAGAGTTCATGTAGTCAAACTTAAACACTCTTAGCCTATCTGGTTGTGTTATAACCGAGACAGTATGAGGAAGAGGCATTCCATTCTTTCAAGAGAATTTAATTCCATACATGAGAAGACATAGGAAAGAGAGATAGGAGGTAGAGGACATAGAGAAGATATGTGCACTGTAGTGGACCATGGTGCCCAATAATTACTTCTTTGTACCTAAAGCCATATGTCCAAACAGAGAAAGAGGGTGAAGTGACCTCACCTTCCAATTGGGTTTTCTCTAGAAGGGGTTTCCCATAGCGTATTTTGTGTCTTATGTGTGTGATCTTATTCTTTCGTTATTTAATTTTTCTACATAATTTCCATTCGCATGCATGCACTAATTACAATTAAATTTACAGATCTAGAAGTTTAATAAATTTTAATATTGTCAAAATTTAGATTTTTAATATATTATTATCACATCTGTTGTGACAAATTTTCCGGTGGAATATCCATAGTCTTTTATGGATCAAATAGATATGATATATTCAAATGATATTTCTTTTTAATATTGTATGACAATGGTTAAGTTATGGTCTCCCTTACAAGCCATTGAGTTAGGGGTGGACACCTTAACAAATGCTTAATAATAAAATTAAACATATGTTAGTTTTCACGATATATCAGTGTCAATAATGTGATTGATTATTGTTATGGTTTTATGATGTTGATTTCCTTCATGGCATGACCATTACATTATGAAGTGTATGGTTAGTTAAAGTAGTTAAAAGAAGCATGGGAATGATGCAATGCTACATTAGAAAGTTGATGATAATATGCTACAACAATGGCAGTTAATAGTTGTGTGACTTACTATTTCTTTACGAAATAATTACTCTATGTAATGATGGTGGTTAAACTAATGGTCATTAAAGTAAGATGGAATAGTAATATAGAAAGTTACATATTGGTAAATGTTGTAAAAATTTTCAAACTCCAAACATTTTCATGTGAAGTTATCGAGTGATATTACATCTACAGTATTCAAATCCTTTGTAGTGGAACACTCAGAACGTATGCAACTTCACTAGCCCAAATACATCTCAAATCAAGGCATGCGCCCAAAAATAAATACATTTGACGTTGACATATTTCAATTCCTTATTAAATCTAATCTTTGTGCATTTTTGTTATCACTTGCTCGAAGACGTACCAACATGTAAATCATAAAAGTTTCATAGTAGACTGATAGATTTTCTTGTCTTTTTATCACTTATTTTCCTTGTAATTACGAAAGGTAAATTAATGGATTTATTTAGCACATCAAATGAATGTTGAATCGTCCTCAGTCACACAAATTCCTTAGGAAAGTTGATGGGACTTCCCATGTTTTTTTAATTTCTTCACCTACAGTCATAGTGGTGAGGATGACATGACTTCGTAAAATGTTTATAGCATGGTCAACATTGATTCCAAGAGAATTTACAACATGTTCACAGTGTGAAATCTCTCTTCCCAATGGAAATATGAAAACTTGAATAATATATGAGATCATATGCCTTGAACCGTATTGTATTATTTCATCACTTCACCTCTTTATCACTTCATAACAAAACACATCACAACATCATGAAATTTTTTAAGCCAACCTCTACAATTTTGTTGCCAATCACCAAGTGTGTGATAAGTTCATGATTTAGGTTGATGTATACGTGGCTTGGTCAAGGCGAACCTGCATATATCTCTTTTTTCTTCATTCTGAGAGCCTGGACTATGATCTGTCATTTGAGTGAGTTTCCATCAAGGACAACACCTGTGTCATCGCACCAACATGTGTCATAATGCCAATAATCTCCCCCTTTGGACTTGATGGCAACCCCAAGTCACTCTCCCCCGTTGTCATCAAGGGAAAAGAGTTATGCTCCCCCTTAGTACATGGTGAATTCTCTAATATGCTGAGGTGTGTTGTTCATGCTCCCCATGACTGTAAGCAAGGTTTACAGAAAGAGTTTCTACGAGAGGAAAATATTCATAAATGACTTTCCTATCACCAAGGACTCATATATACATCCATCTGCCAACCAAGTTGGGATATACGAAGATTGACTCGTCCGCCCAACCAAGTGGGGATACATGATAGGATAAGAACATTACATCATCCATCCCAGGCATAGTGGGGAAACAAAATAGGTTGTTGCATGACCTTGATAGTAAAAGATATACATGAAATAGAGACAAAATATCTAAAACAAGATAGTTATCAGTAGCTATCATCAGCAACATCTGTCAATCACCATTAGCAACCATGATCTCCCTTTCCACCTGTTCCACCTAAAAAAAAAACAACTATGAAATTGTACCAAGATCTTCTCAGATAGTGCCAACAATTCATTAGTGGAAGTATATGCTCCCCCTGAACCTGTGCCAGATGATCATTGTCAGACCCATATCAGACTCTTTTCATCCTGAGTCTGTCCCATTGATATTCTTCAACCCAAAGTATATGTGACTGTATTCATAGCCACTGGCATATGTACGTGGATACATTTCATGAAACTCGCATACAACCACTTTCCTATGAAACAGATAAGTATCAATGGAAAGAAGATGCATTAACTACTCCCAGCTTCTATCTGAGGTATTCAAATGTCTCTGGGTAGTGGTTTGGTGAATATATCATCAACATGTTCCTTGGACGAAACATACTCCAATTTGACCTTATGTTCAAGCAGTTTTTCCCAGAGAAAATGATATTTGATAGGTATGTTCTTGGTCTTGGAATGCGTGACATGATTCTTTAAAATACTAATTGCACTTGTATTATCACATAGAATGGAGATGGGTGGATTACATGTGATTCGAAAGTCCTGCAATTTTTGCATCATCCAAGGAAGTTGTGTGCAGCAAGATGCAACAGCCACATATTCTTCTTCAACTATAGATAATGCAATTGAACTTTGTTTCTTGTTGAACGAAGACAGCAAATAGAACCCATAAAGAATGCACCACCACCAGTGCTTTTTTTGTCATCCATCCTTCCTACCTAATCTGCATCTGTATATGCATGAAGTTTAAGATATGTATCTCTAGGATACCATAAACCAATGAAAGTTATGTGTTCCTTGAAGATATTTGAAAATCCTTTTGACTGCATGAAGGTGTGCTTCCTTTGGATTTTCTTGGAATCTGGCAACTATTCCCACTGCATGCATGATGTCTGGTGAGGTACCTATCAGAGAGAGCAAACTACCAATCATGGATCTATAGGTTGGTTGATGCATTGTTGTTGATTCATCATTTGTGCTGAGGCTGCATCCTATTATCGTAGGGGAACAAACTGGTTTAACATCTTCCATTCCATATTTCTTCAAGATCTGCTTGAGTTACCTGGTTTGAGATAGAAAAATGCCACCTTTATTTTGTTGAACTTTTAAACCAAGAAAATATGTGAGTTCACCAAGGAGGGACATTTCAAATTCTTTTTTCATTACCAAAGAAATTTTTTTACTCATGGCTTCTTCATTAGTACCAAAAATGATATCATCAACATACACAACAAGTATTAGCAATTTATCATTGTGAATTTTTATATAAAGGTTGCTATCAGCTGATCCTTTGGAAAAATGTTGTTGATGAAGGTATTTGTCAAGATGATAATACCAGGCCCTTGGAGCTTGTTTTATACCATAGACAGCCTTTTTGAGTCTGCATACAAGTTTTGGATCATTTCCAAGGATGAATCCATTTGGTTGCTCAATATATACTTCTTCTTCTAGATCTCCATTAAGAATGGTGGATTTCACATCCATTTGATATACTTTGAACTTTTGAAAGCTAGAAAGAGCAAGGAACATTCATATGGCTTCATTTCTAGCAACAGGTGCAAAAGTTTCTTCAAAGTCTATGCCTTCTTGTTGAGCATATCCTTTACAAACAAGTCTAGCCTTGTTTCTAACAACTTCCCCATTTTCATTCAACTTTTTTTTGAATATCCATTTGGTTCTAATGATATTCTTATCACGAGCACTAGGAACTAATTCCCAATTATTATTCTTTTCAATTTGTTGGAGCTCTTGATTCATGGCCTTGACCCAGCATTCATCTTTGCATGCTTTATGTACATTTTGCGGTTCGATGGAGGAAAGAAATCCTATAGAGCTTGAAGTTTCTGTAATAGCTCATCTTGTCTATACACCTGCCTCTTTCTGTTCCAAAATTTGAGTCTCTAGATGATTTTTCTGAACATATCTAGATGGATTCTTTTGTTATACCGTTATTTTCTCCTTTGGTGCTTCATTGGTTTCTTCTTCTTCAACATTAGTCTAATTTGATGTGGAAGGATAATCCTCATCTTCCTCCCATTCTTCAGTTTTTACCTGCTTTGAATTTTTGCCTACTTCATCAACCACAACATCAATACTTTCAACAATTTTCCCTAGTCTTTTATTATAACACTTGTATCCTTTACTTCAGGAAGAGTAACCAAGGAGAATGCCTTCAACTGCTCTAGGTCAAAACTTGCCAAGATTTTGATTAGCCCTTTTTATGTAATATTTACTTCCAAAAATATTGAATTATTTTATCGTAGGAGTCTTATCATACCAAAGTTCATGAGGTGTTTGAGTGTTGTTTATTCGAACATTTGTTTTTTTTATAATAGTGATGACAGCAAATGCAGCTTCACCCAAGAAGGTTGCAGGAGTTCCAGACTCATCTAGCATAGGACGAGCCATTTGTTGAGCAATTCTATTCATCCTTTCTACCACTCCATTTTGTTGAGGAGTCCTTGCGGTAGAAAATTCCCTTCTTATTCCATGTTCTTCAAAAAAGTCGAAAAATTCATCCGAGGTAAATTCCCCTCCTAGATCAGACCAGAGGCATTTGATTTTGTGATCTGATTCATTTTCAACCAAATCTTTGAAGGCTTTGAACTTTTCAAATGCTTTGTGTTTCCTATCCAACACATTCTTGAAAAGTCATCAATGAACAATATAAAATATTCTTCTCCACAAGGTGAAGTTTTCCTTGATGGACCACGTAAATCAATATGGACCAGTTCAAGTAGCTTGCTAGCTGATCCTTCCTTCTCAAGTAAATGTGTTCTAGTTTTCTTACCAAATTGACATGATTTTCATTTTGTATTTTCTGGAATTTTGATGTAAGGAAGAACGCAAATAGCTTGGAGTTTGCATGGTTTCCTTATCTGAGGGAAACATAGATGCCCCAATATTCTATGCCATAGCCAGTGTTCATCATTTTTTCTTAGATAGCACTCTTGTTGTCCTCTGTTGAGTATGTATAAATTATTTGGAGTTTTTATGCCTTTGATCACTATTTCTAATGTATCAAGCTCACGAACAATGCATCCATTTGATCGAAATATTACCTCATTTCCTTGATCACACATTTGACTAACACTTAGTATATTATGTTTTAAACCATCAACATATAACATTCCCATCTTTGACCTTTTCTTTTAAGAGAACAAAGCCTTTACCTTTTATGACTATAGGGGTGTCATTTCAAAATGAGACCTTCCTTTCCTTTTCTAAGGAACTATATGACTGAACTTTTTCTTTATCACCCGTCATGTGTTTTGAGCATCCATTATCGATGTACCATTGATTTTCTTATCCTTCTGCATATAAGGCTATACCACATATTTCGGTTTGCGGTTCTTTCTTTTTCCATGTTTTGGGAACCAATGAGGCTTGCCCCTTCTGAGGTGTTTGCTCAAATTTACTCCTGAATTCAGTATCTTCATGACCAAAGTTGTTACAGATAGAGCATTCTGTTTCATTTTCAAGAGCTGAAAAGTTATTGTATGTCCTTTTCATGATCTCAGTCACATTCCTGTGAATTTTTGCTTCTCTAGTCATGATGGTCTTGTAAGCAACACATTGAGCAGCTTTGTGTCCAAAGTTATGACATCAAAAAAATTGATCATTAAAGAAATTCCTGGGATGGGATTATCAAATCCACCGACGTGATGATTGTACTTTCCATTGACATTCATTCTTGAAGAAAATTGAGAATGATTTACCTGACATTGGTTATGGCTTTTTTTCATCCTTGAAGTAGATTGAACTCGATTTACTTGGTGATCTGCTTTAAACCTCTTCTAACGATTGTCAACCTGTTCACTACTTCTTGCCGCATCAAGATAGCTTTTGGAGGTTGATGGATTTTGTGCTTGAGATGGTTCTTCAGTGTATCCAAGACCTGTCTTTGTTAGATGAGAATGATGCACTTTGATAATTTCATCTAAAGTTTATGATCCTTTAGCAAACCTATGATTGAGAGATTTTGTTGTCTCAATTTCTTTTCTTATACCCAAAATTTCACATTCTAACTTTTCATTATGTTTTGCCCTTTCAACAAGTTGTAATGTCAGAGTATCTATAATCATACTCTTTTCTTCTAGACAGATTTTAAGTTTAGAAATTTCTTCATAGAGACCATCTTCATCTGAAGTGTCCAAGAAGTCATCATCTTCAAAAGCCATCAGAAGTCTATAATCATTATTATTTTCATCTTCATCACTATTTGATAAACCATCACTATCTTCATGTGTATAGTAGCTCTTCCTATTTACACTTTGTTTTCTATTACATTTTTCTGATTCCTTACATTTATCAAGCTTATCTTTGTGAGGACATTTGGTAGCATAATGACCTACTCTTCCACAAGAAAAAAATTTGAAAGGTAGATTACCTCTGAATCTTCCAGAACCTCATTGAAGGTTCTTGAGAAAGTTTTATTCTTGCTCTCCTTCTGACGTATGTCCTGACTCATTGAGTTCTCCTTTTCCTGAAGCTTTGAATGTAGCTTCTCTCATATCTGATGGACCCCATTTCCTCATTTTGAAAGTAGTTAGGATTCTGTGCAGCTGTGACATAGTAATTCTCTGAAGATCCTGCTTCTCTTCTACGACAGAAACATTTTCTTTCAAACTTAGAAGACAAGGATCTTAGAACCTTTTCAACTAAAGTAACTTATTTTATCTCTTCACCCAACTTTTTCACGTGATCAACAATCTCATCTATACGTAAGAAATAATTAGCTACACTTTCATCATTGTGTACTCTGAGAGTTTCATATTGAACTTTGAGACATTATAGTTTTGCACGTTTTACCTGATCATCTCCTTCATATCTTAAAATGATCTTGTCCTCTATTTCTTTAGTGGATTTGAGCTACATAACCTTGATGAATTCTGGTTGTGATAGACTCCTCAATAGAGTATTGACAACCTTTGCATTTCTTTCATACTTCTTTTTACCTACAGTATTTGTATGATTTGCTGATGGAAATGTGTATCCTCCTTCCATGATATCTCAAAATTATGTTCCAAGAGATTGAAGATAGGTTGTGGTTCCTACCTTCCAATAGACAAAGTTGCTCCCATCAAATATTGGTGGCCTGATGAATGCCTCTCTTTCGTAGTTGCTCATGATGATAGTTCTTCCTTTAAGAGATCAAGCTTCTTCTGAAGGACCTGCTCTAATACCAATTGCTGGAAATAATACTAAGACGGGGGGGTTAATCAGTATTAGCAACTTAACAATATTTCATTTCCAGAAATAGATTTAGTATGCTACTTCTGTTAATGCTACTTGCGTATATATGCAACTGTGATTAGAGCAACCAGCGTATACCTTGTACACTTATTATTTAGCCAATTGATCTTTAATCTATGTATTAGAACCATATAAGCAATAATAGGTACAATAAAAATAGAGAAAATAATCACACACAAGAACACAAGATATAAGGTGGAAACCCAATGTGCATAAAAACCAACTAGCAATTCGTCTCTATCTTCTTTTAATAAGAAACTTCTTTTTACAATGTTTTTGTATTGGTGTAGCCTTATACTAGTATGTAGGCTTCTACCTGTAGAAGGCTATAACCTTCTCTCGTTCTCTAGCTTCTCATGGAAGGGAGCTACAACCCCCTTAGGTCTTGTACTGGTTGATGTACTAGTACATAGGTGCTAACTTACAGAAGGCTACAACCTTCCCTTTTCTTCCAGGGACCACGTTTCATAAATTTTTAGACAAGATCCATCAATATCATCAACTAAACATCAAAATATATCTACATCAATCAATCTCCCTTGAGCTAACCAAAATTGAATCAAACAATCACTTCTCTGAATGTTGTAACCAGAATACAGTAACAATACCGGAACCCAGAACAATATAATCAATAAACAAAAGTAGCTAAAACATATTTTATGAGACATACACTACTTCTATGTCTTAAACCTGTGTGCATACGTTGCTATATGAAGGAAAACCTACGTATACGTTGTTTTCACTTGCCGATACACCATGTATACGTGCCTTTGCTATATTGAACTTGCATACAAATATGTAAAGGATTCTTTACCCTTTTTAACAATTTAGACATTAGTTATACCTAGATCATCAAATTTACAGATCAAGACATGCATCAATTATAGGAGATGAAAACCACACAAAGATAATTCTCTTCAAGCCTTAATATCTTGACCCATCAATAGAACTTATCCTTCTTCAAGTGCTCAGTTTCCTCCTTGATTTAGATCCAGCTATGCTCCATAACCCAATGACCAACATTCTAGATATCACTCTTCATAAGATATTCAATACTTGAATTCGTTTACCTAATGATCTCCTCGTCCTTTTATAGTCTTAGGCCTTACTCAATTCCATGGTCCAAAACTACTTAGAAGCAATATCATGGACGAAATAGGGTGAATACTTGGGTGAAAATACCTTGGATTAATACCATGGGTCAAAATAGCAAGGACCAAACACCATGGACCAAAACCAAGTTTTCAACATGTACGCGCCTCTCCTTGCATGAATCTGCGTCTATACGCATATGCACCTTTTGGTCGGCGAACCGATGTGTATACATGGCTTGGTCAAGGGGAACCTGTGTATATCTCTTTTTCCTTCATTCTGAGAGCCTGAACTATGATCTATCATCTGAGTGAGTTGCCATCAAAGAAAACACCTATGTTATAGCAAAAACCTATGTCATAATGCCAACATTTATGATATAAATACCACAACATCGATAACCTGATAACTAAGAACCATAACATCTAAATTATTGCCAATACAACTATTTGGCACAATAGTTACCTCATGTTGTGTCAATATGTATTACATGGTAGAGACCATTTTGTTGTTTGTTTATGCAAATGTTATCTCACATAGTTGGTGTCCATGTTCCAAACAGGTTTATCTATGTCATCACCTCATTGTCAAATGATATCCTTCCATTTGCAAGCTCACATGATAGTCAAACATTTTTTGGTCAATTTACTACATGAATTGTTAACCAATCTATAATATAAGTTATGTTTCCCAACTTCCCATGCAATATCATGGTTTATCAAGCCTTTATTGGATTAAATACCCATAAGGAAACTATTCTCAATATATATTGTTCGGCTTGAGGCCAAAGCTCAAGTCCTCATTACATGTTATGCAATATCATGATAGTCCACCCACAATGGGGATTACAATGCAGGTCGACACACAATTCACCACACCAATGGAGGATTTCTCTACTACTATATCTCATTATGAACCCTCCTTATTAGCTTCATTATCGAATTCCATTATACTAGGAATTTTCAATTTATTGATTTTACATAGATACATGTGGGCTTAGGTACACACCTTCATGCCACTAGGTTTTTTATCTAAAACCCATCATAATTACAAAAGGGATAATCCCAATCAATGGATAGAAGTGAATTACCCAACACTATCAGCTAACCCTTCTTAGACCAACATCCCAAACTGAGTAAAATTTTTCTACTATAGGCTAATCTGAAAATTTATTTGTTAGGTTTGTTCATATTCTTTGTATAGTTTCCATTGTAATTTGGTAACTCGGAGACATTAATTTCTAAAGCTAAATAATCCCCTCACATATCTAATATTGATACTCGTAAATCAATGAATTCATTCAATCTCTTCTTCCTAGTGGGATGCAGTCACCTGCTAAAGAATTTGAAGGGATTTTATAAATGCAAAAGATACTTCAGAGGGTTCCCTCATAGAAGATGGTTAGACCCGATGCCAATAAACTCAGATAGAATAACATAATGGATATTGGTATTATTCATAGTTAAGAATCTACCAATCCATCAACTGGCTAAATTATCGTGTCGATCTCGAATACGCATAGCGCCCGTGTTTAGATTTACAATCCAAAGGAAAGATGAAGCTAAAAATATGTTTTTCAATGTCAAAATATGGATAAGAATTATCCAATTGAATTCTTTTTAGAGGTAGAATATTCTGTAGAATGTAACTGCTATTGAAATCAGACATTCATTAGTTGGTAGGATTAGTGGATGAGTCATGCAAAAACAACGACTTCGTGGATCAAAAAGGAAAACACAATCATAAGTATGACTTTATTTGTCAATCAAATTGGAAATAGGATGTGGTGCTTTAAACTTGCCAATAAAACACACTTACTAAATCTGACCTAACAGAGTGTACCATAGAGCTCAATGGTGTGGGGTTTTCCTAATGATCCTGAGTTATGTGACCATGAATACCTCAAGTCGAGGGGAAATTTCAAAGAAGGAAATTGTCAAAGAAGGGATGAATTTCTATCGAATAGAATAATAGGTTTGGTAATACCAATGTGGTGGATGTCTTTCTAGAGTGTCACGACTTCTTAGCTATTCGAGTTGGTGTTAAACGAAGCCACTCTTAGTCAATATGCAATTAATAGATTAAAAAGCACAATAGAGGGAAGCAACTTTTAATCTGACTTTCATCAATTTATTGTTATATTGCAAAACCATATTGCATTTGGCCAAAAACCATGCCACACTTTCTATAGAATAATATAATTTAAGTGTCAATAACATGGAAAATTTTCCACATATTGTGTCATATACATTGCCAAGAGGAACAACAATGGTTATATATAGTTTTTCATTAAACATATATTCAACCGAGTAATATTTGGTTGTGAACCTCCAATAATAAAAGACTTCATTTGTCTTATATATATTATAACATACCATGTGTTGAGCTAATTTATGTACCTAAACTAACACAATTACTTCTTATCAAACCGTGTTATTTATGCTTTGAGGCAAGCTCACTATAGGTGAAGATCAGATATAACCAAACCTTGAAAGATAAATTATTCAAAAGCTTAAAGAAATACATCCTACAACTCTAATTCAACTAGTTTAAAGTAGAGGAAAAATATTGAGATGGTTCTTGACTCAAGAAGTCCACCTTTGCCTCAACTATCACTTAGTGAATCAGAGATTAAAATCAAGAACTTAAGATGGATAAATTGTTAATGAAAGAAGCTCTTAACTTAAGAGACACATAAAGTATTTCATCATAATTTATTCATCTCAATACCAAAATCACAATAAGAAACTACTTGCATGCAAACCAAAGAAGCTAGTTGTAATTCATCATTTTAGTAGAAGAGATGCTCAACTTGAACACTTGTGTTTCTTCAACTTAATAAAGTGATGAATAAGCTAAGAACTAAAGCAATCAATCACCATGCATGAATGATAAAGCAATCTGAAATAAAGCTTTGAAAAGCCAGTTGTACACTAAACAGATTACAAGAAACGAAACTACTTAACAAGGAAGTGTACTTAGCTTGGAGTGGGGGCCCTCCACATTTGCCTTGCACACTTGAGAAGTGATATCAGAAGCTCAAATCAATTACACATCCATATCATGGAGCAGCAAAATAATAATAGCACAAGTCTTCAAATTAACTCCTCAATCCAAAAGTGTCACAGCATAAAAGTATAATAAGTCAATATATAAGCCATCAAAGTTGTGGCTCTTAAATAAGAAGTCTCATGAAACAAAATGATATACATTCACTCTAACAAACCAATCTACTCTAATCCATATATCCAAGTTTAATTCACTACTCCCATCGAAAGAAATATGACCAATCCCATGGAATCTCAAAACTGCCCTATTTCTATGGGATTTCTGAATGACTAGTCATGATTGACTAGCACCAAATGGGCCTAATAAAGCTTGTTCTGTTTGAACCAAGCATAGGTGGCTTAGTCCTAGTTCCCAAGATTTCTATTCATGTATTCAATTCATGCCCAAGTGTCCTGCAACCACATCAACCATACAGTGATTACGAGAATTTCTGAATCTGCCAAATTTGCACTTAAAATCAAACTTTCATAAAAACTTTAGAAATTGACAAATTAAAGCTAAATACCTGAATGGATATCAAATATACATCAAAATGGAATGAATGAAGTGAAAATGGATGATAAATAGATGGTTTAGTAAGTTTATTAGAGCAAAATAAGACCAAAACTAAGGCCCAACATCTCTCCCTTGCTTATCATCAAGCATGTCCCCATGCTTGCTTACTCCTCTTGGATCCTCTGCCTTCTGTAGTAGATGTTGTACCTATAGATGTTTCCCTGCCCAAACAATCCAATCATGATTCATGCCTTTCCTTGAACAAAGCTGCTTTAACCTTCTATTTCTCATATTTTGCCTGCCACATATTTTTGTCCTTTAGCCATTTAAATGCTTGCTTAGAAAGTAGCTCATTTCTCCGTTTCACTCTCCCTAATTCTTCTTTTAACTTTTCATTTGTTTTTATCAACTTAGAATTGTCCTTCTTATGTGCCTTGTTCTCTTCTGTTAATTGCTTTTCCAAGATTTTTCTAATTTCCAATTGATCAATTAAGTCCTGGATTTTGCCAAATTGATTTCCTTTTCAAAATCTTGTGTTGTTTTCATTAATGATGCTGCTGCTGCATCATCATCATATGAGGAATCCCTTTCAAGGAATTCTTGTGCAATGCCATTTTCTTCTTATTTTCTTAGAGAATATGCTTCTACTTCCTTGTCTAAGTCAATGGGACTCTTATTCCTAAATCTTCTAGGAATAGACTAAATAGATATTTCAGTTTCATGCATGGCCATATTTCTAGCTCTTGTTCAGGGATACAAGGGTGAATTCATCAAGCTTCTATTTTCCTGTTCTATTTTGTCCTGTGCCTCATTAATCTGTTCACTAAAATGATTTTTTGACATGAATTCTCTCCATATTATGCCCTGTGATCTTACCTGATACTCAACTAGGATTTTGATTCATCCTTGATGGTAAACCTGTCCTGCTTTAGGCCTATGTTATTGTTTCACTGTTTCAATCATTCTCAAAAGGCTCCTATATAGGAAATATGGTAAATTAATCCTATCCTCCCCTTTGATATGTTGTAGAAGCTTGACATGATACAAGTGGGCAATGTTATATCCTCTATCACAAGTCAAAAACTTCTGGATGACCAAGACCAATTCACCCCATGGTTCATTGAACCACTCCCTGGGTATCCCTTTTGTCCTATCAAATGTCCCCTTCCAGTTTTTCTCAAGAAAGAAAGTCCACACTTTCTCCTTGAAGTGTAGGCCTTTGTAATACTTCTCCCCTATCATTGGCAAATCTAAGGCTTTGGACAGATATTCCTGGGTCACAGGAATAATGATTTCCCCTACTCGTGTCTGGTCCTGACTGAAATTGTTTATAAAGTCTTTGGTTATTTCTTCAAAATGGCCATCAAATTTTTGTAAAAAGCCTATCATCCCTGCTTGATAAAGTTTTTCTATAGTTTCCTTCCCCCAGCTTTCTATCTGAAATTTTGGCTCTACTCGGGCTGTCATTGTTTCTGTAAACCAATGAATGTATGCTTCTAATGTTACTAATTTCATCTCAACAATAAAAATTTATGACTATTGTTCTTTTAAAATGAAATTATGGAAGAAAAGAAGCTTACATTCCTCTTCTGACTCAACTTAATTCTGACTTCCTTAACCTCTGTTATATTCTTTTCTTTGCAACAACACTGTTTTAATTCCCTGTTCAATGCAAACAAACACCTGTATACCTCCTGTTAATATGTTGATCTGTTTTTAAAAACTAAATACTCATGCAAACAATATCCATGTATGCTCATCTCCTTATATTATTGCCAAAATCAAACCATCATTTTACTGTGTATGTAAAACCAAGAAAACTAAGGAGTGTGGCTCTCGGCCTCATCATCAAAAACAAAATTTACAAAATGCTCTCGACCTAATCAAAAACATTTGCAAAAATTCTTTCGATTGTATCATAAAATTTTGGAAAACATGCTTGCGGCCTCATCATAAAAATCACAAAAAAATGCGCTCGGCAATATCAACAAAATTTGCAAAAAGGCTCTCGGACTCAACATGAAAGATTGAAAACTATATACATACTCTCGGCCTCAAAACACAGATGATAAAATATAAACACAGCGCATTCAATCAAACTTCCTTTGTCAACCAAACATTCACATTTTCAATCCTCTATTTCGGTATAAATGAAAACAATAACATGCATGGGCACACAAATTTTCATAACATATATCACTGATAGCGGTGCAACAAAGGATGTGTAGTTAAAACAGAGGTTAATCGACCAACAGCACACATTTAAACAACCCTCGGCGCTATAACATCGACTCTGCCTGTTATGAACCAGCTCAAGAAAAGATAGAAAAGATAGATCAACGACTTAGAATTTAGCCTCTTCGAGGGGGCAACCTCCTTTACATTACATAAATGAACAATTCTTGGATGATTCAAATGACAAACCTCCTTTCTATATATACCGGAGCTCTAAGGAGTCACAAGTATAACACGCCTAACAATAAATCATATGAAACCACATAGTAACATTAGTGGGCTTATATGGGGTACAATAGTAACAATATGGGCACTATGTGGGTACATCAATATAATAAGTGGGTTTTACTAATAACAATAAGGGTTACACTAGTAGTATAGGCGCCTAACATGCCCCTCTCCTTCAAAAAGCGTTGTCCTCAATGCTTGAGTAGTTCTTGATGCTTCTGCATAAAATTCTTGTCCTCCCATGTGGAATCTTGAGCGGGTAAGTTCTTCCACTTGATGAGATACTCTGTAATTGATCGATTTCGTAGCTGTCGAGTTCTTGTTTCTGTGACTGCTCCAAGTTCCAATATGATTT